>JAVMKO010000043.1:2069572-2186043 GCA_032164245.1 Sternotherus odoratus | reverse complement strand
TCTATGTGAAGGGAAAGGAATGTGTAGCTGATGCAAAGCAAAGCCACTGCAGGTGTTAATGGGTGAAGCTGACCTCCCTCCCCCACAGGTTACAGCTTCCCTTGGCTTTGCTTTGCATCAGCTACACATTCCTTTCCTCCACATAGACGCCCAAGAAATGCATAGGGGAAACTGAGGCACGCACACACAGTACTCCCACTTCGTCACACCCCCTTCTAACCCCCCCGTTTCCCCCCCAGCTTCCTGCCCGACGTGCGCCCGGAGCAGGCCGACGCCTTCCTCGCCCGGGTGACGGGCATGGCGGCCGAGGCCGGCTTCGCGCCCTGCGGGACGCCCGAGGGAACAGAGCGGGGCCTGGGCCCGCTTCCAGCGCCGGGGGAGGGGCCCGGGGACCCCCCTCCCCAGTAGCCCGCTTGGCCCCCGATGCCCCCCAGGAGACAGACGCCCCCTCCTGGCCGCCCACGGCCCAGTTCTGTGTGTGGGGGGGGTGAACGAGGTTCCACAGGAAATAAAATCCCCCTCCCCGAATCCTGGCTGCGTGTCTGGTTTGTTCTGCCCCAGGGAGCGGGGGGCGGGGGGCTCTCCCCTGGCGGGCGGCGCTGGGGGGGTGCTGGGCTGCGGGGAGTGGGGTGGGGATCAGTGGGGGGGGGCGCTGGGCTGACACACGGAGCAGGGCCCAACCCCTCCAGCAGGGGGCGCCGGGACAGAGAGACACAGGGACCCCCCCACATATAGAGCTGGTCCCTGCCCCCCAGCCCCCCCCCCCCCCCCCCGGCGCCACCCCCGCTGGCTCCGGCCCCAGCCCCAGCCCCGTGCCGCCTCCGGGGTCTGGAGCCTCAGGTAACCCGGGAGCCCCTGTCCTGGGGGGCGGTGCATGGGAGGGGACCCCCCTGTGCCCCCACTGACCCCTGGAGGGATGGACGGGAGGGGACCCCCCCAGGGTGGGAACCATCCCCCCAACTCTGGGGAGGGGGAGACCAGCTGCAGGGGCATATTATCACCCCAGTTGAGTGTGTGGGACCCCAGCCCCCCTCCCAGGGCTGCGCCCCCCCCCACCCAAATCTCCCATCGCAGCATCTCCAGGGGCCGTCCCCCTGCCCCCCCAGACTCGGGGGGCTCCCTTCCGGCCCATCCCCCAATCCCCAAACAGGCCAAGGGCTTCGGCTCGGGACCCCCGCCTCCCCCCTCCCCCCCCATAAGCGGGTTTATATTTAGCAGCAGCCACTTAGGGGCTTATCGGACCCAGCGGCTCCCGCCCCAAATAGGGGAAAGGAGCCGGGGCTGGGGGAGATAAGGAGCCTCAGCCTGCCCAGCCCCCGCGAGCCAACCAGTCCCTGCCCTGGGGCCGGGCCCCCCATTCCCCCCCCCCCTGGCGCCCCGACCCAGACCCTGTGCAGAGCGGAGACTATTTCCCATCTTCTTCCCCAGCTCTTAGTAGTGAAACCTGCCCGCTCCCGATGGCAGAGGAGTGAGTAACTCACCCAGCGCGGGGAGGGGGAGGGGGGTCTAGTGGGAGGGGGGGGGCAGGCTGGGAGCCAGGACTCCTGGGTTCTCTCCCTGGCTCTGGGAGGGGAGTGGGGTCTAGTGGTTAGACCAGGGGGGCTGGGATCCAGGACTCCTGGGTTCTCTCCCTGGCTCTGGGAGGGGAGTGGGGTCTAGTGGCGTCTAGGGGGTTAGAGCTGGGTGTGGGGCTGGGATCCAGGACTCCTGGGTTCTCTCCCTGGCTCTGGGAGGGGAAGGGGTCTAGTGGTTAGACCAGGGGGGCTGGGATCCAGGACTCCTGGGTTCTCTCCCTGGCTCTGGGAGGGGAGTGGGGTCTAGTGGTTAGACCAGGGGGGCTGGGATCCAGGACTCCTGGGTTCTCTCCCTGGCTCTGGGAGGGGAGTGGGGTCTAGTGGTTAGAGCTGGGTGTGGGGCTGGGATCCAGGACTCCTGGGCTCTCTCCTGGCTCTGGGAGGGGAGTGGGTCTAGTGATTAGAGCTGGGTGTGGGGCTGGGATCCAGGACTCTGGGTTCTCTCCTGGCTCTGGGAGAGGAGTAGGGTCTAGGGGGTTAGAGCTGGGTGTGGGGCTGGGATCCAGGACTCCTGGGTTCTCTCCTGGCTCTGGGAGGGGAGTGGGGTCTAGTGGGGCTGGGAGCCAGGACCGTTGTGATCTATGAGGGGGACATCCCCGCCCCCGCTCTGTGCCTCCATTTCCCCCTATGCCCAGTGCTTATGGGGGCGGAGAAGGGTCGATCGCTGTGTGAAGGGAGGCGCGGGGGGGCACAGACGGGGGGCTGCCCGAGCCTAATCGCCGTCCATCTTTCCTTCTCTGCAGGGAGGACGTCACTGTAAGGAGGGGGGGGGGGGGCTGGGGAATCCTTGGGGCAGCGCCATGGGGCGGGGGGCGGTTCTAAGCCTCTTTCACCGCCTGTCCCCACAGCTGGCGCCCCCTAGAGGGGAAAAGCCCCGGGCCCCATTCCCTTGCCCCCCCCCCCCCCCCCCGAACCAGCCAGTCCCTGCCCTGGGGCCGGATGGGAGCTGGCGCCCCTAGAGGGACAGGCCCCGCGCCCCATTCCCACCCCCCCTGAGCCAGCCAGCCCCCCGCTATATGTGCCCCCCCGATGTCACCCCCATTGTGTCCCCTTCCCCCCCATAAGTGACTCGTTACCCCTCCCCTCCCCGGCACCTCGGTGCAACCCGGCGTGGGGCCTAAATCTCCCCCCCCCCCAGTACGAGGAGGAGGAGGAAGAGGAGGATGCGGTAGAGGAGGAGGAAGAGGAGGAGGAAGTGGTGGAGGCAGAGGCAGCAGAAGAGCCCCCCCAAGAACCGGAGCCCCCCAAGCCGGCGCCCCCGCCCCCAGCCGCCGTCCCTCCTCTCCGGCGCAAATCCTCCGCCAACTACCGGGCCTACGCGACGGAGCCGCAGGCCAAGGTGGGCGCTGGGCCCGGGGCCACGAGCTCCCCGCAAAAGGCTCAGGGCTGCGAACCCCAAGTGCTGGGGCGGTTCCTGGCTCCGCCCCAGATGCCCTATTGGTTGGGGGGCAGGTCTGTGAGCCCCCGGCGCGGCGGGGTCCAGATCTCGGTCGGGGGGGGGGAGGTTTGTGCAGCGCCCGGCGCGGGTGGGGGTCCAGATCTCGGTCGGGGGGGGGGGGGGGTTGTTGCAGCGCCCGGCGCGGTGGGGTCCAGATCTTGGCTGGGGGGGTCAATTCTGTGCAGTGCCCAGCGCGGCGGGGTCCAGATCTCGGTCGGGGGAGGGGTTTGTGCAGCGCCTGGCGCGGCGGGGTCCAGATCTCGGTCGGGGGAGGGGGTTGTGCAGCGCCCGGCGCGGCAGGGTCCAGATCTCGGTCGGGGGAGGGGGTTGTGCAGCGCCCGGCGCGGCAGGGTCCAGATCTCGGTTGGGGGGGGGTGTCCCGGAGCGCCCGGGCGATGGTCTGGAACCGCTCCCTAGGAAGCCAGACCGGACTCCGGGTGAAGGGCCCCTTCTCCGTACACAGCCTGTGTCCCAGGCCAGGAGCTTCAGGGGTCCCCACTTCCACCTTCCTGGGTCTGACCTCGGAGCATTCAGCACCCTTCTGCCCCTCCGTGTGCTTCCCCCAGCAAGCCCGCCTGGGCGGGGTCCTGGGGAGCCCCTGGTTCTGCACCCCAAATCCACAGTCAGACGTGACTCTCAGCCAGCCAGCAGAATAGACGGTTTATTTGAGATGTCAGGAACCATCCAACTCACAGCTTCTCAGTCTCAACAGGGCCCATCCAGTCAGGCAGGTCCTTCTGGGGTGGTAGGAGAATGAGACCCAGATTCTGGGCTCCTGCTTCCTTCCCCAGGTTTATTCGATGACTTTCATCTGGGTCCAACACAGACCATGCAGCCAGCGAGCGGAGCCCTCAGCTGGATCCATCTTGGGCCAGAGAGCGAGTTGGCTCCTCTCCCCCTTCCCAGCTAGACCCAGACTGACTCAAACCCCCTCTAGACCCTCCCTGCTCTCCTTTGTCTGTTTCCCGGGCTAGGAGGCATCACCTGACCTCCCTCCAACAGGTTCAGCTGACCTCCCTGTGACGAAGTGGAGTACTGTGTGTGCCTCAGTTTCCCCTATGCATTTCTTGAGCGTCTATGTGGAGGGAAAGGAACCTGAAGCTGATGGAAAGCAAAGCCACTGCAGGTGTTAAAAGGTGAAGCTGTAACCTGACCCCGAGTGGGGGAGGGAGGTCAGGTGATACCTGAAGCCGGGGAAACCAGACAAAGGACAGAGGGACTGGAGGTGAGGGAGAGGAAGTCTGGGTCTAGCTGGGAGGGGGAGAGGAGCCATCTCGCTCTCTGGCCCCCAAGATGGATCCAGCTGAGGGCTCACGCTCGCTCGCTGCATGGTCTGTGTTAGACCAGATGAAAGTCATCGAATAAACCTGGGGGAGAAGCAGGAGCCCAGAATCTGGGTCTCACCTCCTAGCACCCCAGAAAGGCCTGACTGAGGACCCTGTTGAGACTGAGAAGCTGTGAGTTCGATGGTTCCTGACATCGCAAATAAACCGTCTATTCTGCTGGCTGGCTGAGAGTCACGTCTGACTGTGGATTTGGGGTGCAGAACCATGGGCTCCCCCAGGACCCCGCCCAGGCGGGCTTGCTGGGGGAAGCACACGGAGGGGGCAGAAGGTGCTGAATGCTCCGAGGTCAGACCCAGGAAGGTGGAAGTGGGACCCCTGAAGCTCCTGGCCTGGGAAACAGGCTGTGTACGGAGAAGGGGCCCTTCCCCCCGAGTCCGGTCTGGCTTCCTAGGGGGCGGTTCCACCATTGCCCGGGCGCTCCGGGACACTCCCTCCCCCACTTGGGGTCCGGTTACAGCTTCACCTTGGCTTTGCTTTGCATCAGCTACACATTCCTTTCCCTCCACATAGAGGCCCAAGAAATGCATAGGGGAAACTGAGGCACGCACAGTACTCCCACTTCGTCACAGGGGGGTTTGTACAGCGCCGGCGCAGCGGGGTCCAAATCTCACGGGGGGGGGGGGTTGTGCAGCGCCTGGCGGGGTCCAGATCTCGGGGGGGGGGGGGGGTTTGAGCTGCTCCCCGTAATACACCCAATAAAAACTCTCTTGTTTGTTCTATTACAGAAAAAATCCAAGATAACGGCATCTCGGAAATTACAGCTCAAGGTACCGGCTCCAGCTTCCCAGCTGGGTCAAGGGGCGGGAGGCCGGGGGAGATGGGCCCGGGGGGTGGGTCTGGGGAGGGGGCGGGAGGCCGGGGGAGATGGGCCCGGGGGGCGGGTCTGGGAGAGGGTGGGAGGCCGGGGGAGATGGGCCCGGGGGGGCGGGTCTGAGGAGGGGCGGGGAGGCCGGGGGAGATGGGCCCCGGGGGGGCGGGTCTGAGGAGGGGGCGGGAGGGCCGGGGGAGATGGGGCGGGTCTGGGGAGGGGGGCGGGAGGCCTGGGGAGATGGGCCCGGGGGGGAGGGAGTCCAGGGGAGATGGGCCTGGGGGGGGGCCGGGGGGGGAGGGAGTCCAGGGGAGATGGGCCCGGGGGTCCCGGGGGGGGAGAGAGTCCAGGGGAGATGGGCCCGGGGGGGTGGGTCCCGGGGGGGGAGGGAGTCCAGGGAGATGGGCCCGGGGGGGGGTGGGTCCCGGGGGGGGGAGGAGTCCAGGGGAGATGGGCCCGGGGGGGGGTGGGTCCCGGGGGGGAGGGAGTCCAGGGGAGATGGGCCCGGGGGGGGTGGGTCCCGGGGGGGGAGGGAGTCCAGGGGAGATGGGCCCGGGGGGGTGGGTCCCGGGGGGGGAGGGAGTCCAGGGAGATGGGCCCGGGGGGGGTGGTCCCGGGGGGGGAGGGAGTCCAGGGGAGATGGGCCCGGGGGGGTGGGTCCCGGGGGGGAGGGAGTCCAGGGGAGATGGGCCCGGGGGGGGTGGGTCCCGGGGGGGGGGAGGGAGTCCAGGGGAGATGGGCCCGGGGGGGTGGGTCCCGGGGGGGAGGGAGTCCAGGGGAGATGGGCCCGGGGGGGTGGGTCCCGGGGGGGGAGGGAGTCCAGGGGAGATGGGCCCGGGGGGGTGGGTCCCGGAGGGGAGGGAGTCCAGGGAGATGGGCCCGGGGGGGTGGGTCCCGGGGGGGGAGGGAGTCCAGGGGAGATGGGCCCGGGGGGGTGGGTCCCGGGGGGGGAGGGAGTCCAGGGGAGATGGGCCCGGGGGGGGTGGGTCCCGGGGGGGGAGGGAGTCCAGGGAGATGGGCCCGGGGGGTGGGTCCCGGGGGGGGAGGGAGTCCAGGGGAGATGGGCCCGGGGGGGTGGGTCCCGGGGGGGGAGGGAGTCCAGGGGAGATGGGCCCGGGGGGGTGGGTCCCGGGGGGGGAGGGAGTCCAGGGGAGATGGGCCCGGGGGGGTGGGTCCCGGGGGGAGGGAGTCCAGGGGAGATGGGGCGGGGCCGGGGGGGTCCGACTGAGGGGGCGTCACCCGGTCCCCCTGCCCCCCCAGACGCTGATGCTGCAGATGGCGAAGCGGGAGCTGGAGCGGGAGGCGGAGGGGCGGGGCCGGGAGAGGCAGCGGTACCTGGCGAGCACTGCCCCCCCCTGAGCCTGGGCAGCCTGGCCCTGACCGAGCTGCAGGTAACAACCCCCCCCCGGACCCCGAGGCAGGGGAGGGGGGCTGGGTCTCACAGGGCGGTGAGGGACACGGGTGACACCAGTGGGGGGATGGGTTCCGGGGGTGGAGCGGGGGGCGGTGGGGGATGGGTCCAGGGGGGCGGAGCGGGGGGCGGTGGGGGGATGAGTCCCGGGGGGCAGAGCGGGAGGCGGTGGGGGATGGGTCCCGGGGGGCAGAGCGGTGGGCGGTGGGGGATGGGTCCCGGGGGGCAGAGTGGGGGGCGGGATCCAGGGGCGGTGGGGGGATGGGTCATGGGGGGCAGGGTCCAGGGGGCGGTGGGGGGATGGGTCCCGGGGGGCAGAGTGGGGTGGGGGGGGATGGGTCCCGGGGGGCAGAGTGGGGTGGGGGGGGGATGGGTCCCGGAGGAAGAGCGGGAGGCAGTGGGGGATGGGTCCAGGGGGGGCGGAGCGGGGGTGGTGGGGATGGGTCCCGGGGGGCCGAGCGGGGGGCAGGGTCCAGAGGGCGGTGGGGGGGGGATGGGTCCCGGGCGGCAGAGTGGGGTGGTGGGGGGGGGATGGGTCCCGGGGAGTGGAGCGGGGGACGGTGGGGGATGGGTCCCGGGGGGCGGAGCGAGGGTGGTGGGGGATGGGTCCGGGGGGGCCGAGCGGGGGGCAGGGTCCAGAGGGTGGTGGGGGGATGGTTCCCGGGGGGCAGAGTGGGGTGGGGGGGGATGGGTCCCGGGGGAAGAGTGGGGGTGGGGGGGATGGTCCCCGGGAGCGGAGCGGGGGGCGGTGGGGGATGGGTCCAGGGGGGCGGAGCGGGGGGGCGGTGGGGGATGGTCCAGGGGGGCGGAGCGGGGGGCGGTGGGGGGATGGGTCCAGGGGGCGGAGCGGGGGGCGGTGGGGGATGGGTCCAGGGGGGCGGAGCGGGGGGCGGTGGGGGATGGGTCCAGGGGGGCGGAGCGGGGGGCGGTGGGGGATGGGTCGCGGGGGGCGGAGCGGGGAACCCTTTTCTCCCCCTTTCACCCCCTCCCAGGGGCTGTGCCGGGAGCTTCACGCCCGTGTGGGCCGGGTGGATGAGGAGCGCTACGACATGCAGGTTCGGGTCAGCAAGAGCGTCAACGAGGTACGGCCAGGGGCCCCCCCAGCCCCCCCGCTGCCAGCCCCCCCCAGCCCCCCGCTGCCAGCCCGGACGCCCCCAAATCCTGCCCCAGCCCCCCCCCCCCCCCCCCCCCCGCGCCGTAAAAGGGCCACAGACACGGAGCGAACCTCCAGCCACAGTAACAAAACCGCTCACTAGATGGCGCTGCAGGGCGGGGATTTAGCCCCGCCCACTGAAGCTCCGCCCCCGCCTCCCTCTCCCTACAGCACAGCGCCCCCTGGTGCCATGTGGGGCAGCTGCCCGGCAGGTGAGAGCGCCCCCTGCTGACCCCCCCGCTCTGCCCCCAGATCGAGGATCTGAACCAGAAGATCTTCGACCTGCGGGGGAAGTTCAAGCGCCCGGCGCTGCGGCGGGTCCGGCTCTCGGCCGACGCCATGATGCAGGCGCTGCTGGGCTCCAAGCACAAGGTCTCCATGGTCCTGCGGGCCAACCTCAAGCAGGTCAAGAAGGACGACACGGAGAAGGTGAGCGGGGAGGGGGGCTGGGGGGGGGTCGGGGGAGGGGGGGGCTGGGGGGTGAGCGGGGGGCTGGGGGGGTGAGTGGGGGGGGTCGGGAAGGGAGGGCTTGGGGGGTGAGCGGGGGGCTGGGGGGTGAGTGGGGGGGTCGGGAAGGGAGGGGCTGGGGGTGAGCTGGGAGAAGCCTTCCCCCCCCCCCGGTATCAGGACTGACCCTTCTCCCCCCCCCCCCCCCCCCGCAGGAGAACCGGGGAAGTGGGCGACTGGCGCAAGAACATCGACGCCCTGAGCGGCATGGAGGGGAGGAAGAAGAAATTCGAGACCTCGGGGGGCTGGGCAGGCCTGAGGTGTTGACCGCGCCCCCCCCCCCTCCCGGGACCCTCCCCCCCACAGCTGGTTCTCCTGCCCCGTGCCCCACGCGCCCCCCTGCCGGGAGAGGGGGGGGTTGGAGTCACCGGGACCCTCCCCCCCACAGCTGGTTCTCCTGCCCTGTGCCCCACGGCGCCCCCCTGCCGGGAGAGAGGGGGGTTGGAGTCACCGGGACCCTCCCCCCCCACAGCTGGTTCTCCTGCCCCGTGCCCCACGGCGCCCCCCTGCCGGGAGAGGGGGGGGTTGGAGTCACCGGGACCCTCCCCCCTCACAGCTGGTTCTCCTGCCCCCGTGCCCCACGGCGCCCCCCTGCCGGGAGAAGGGGGGCTGGAGTCACGGGACCCTCCCCCCACAGCTGGTTCTCCTGCCCCGTGCCCCACGGCGCCCCCCTGCCGGGAGAGGGGGGGGCCGGAGTCACCGGGGACCCCTCCCCCCCACAGCTGGTTCTCATGCCCCACGGCGCCCCCCTGCCGGGAGAGGGGGGGGCTGGGACATTGTCTCTGGCGTGGTCTCAGTTTCCTCTCTCTGTTTCTCTCCGGCAGGAGCAGAGATTTACCGGCGAAGCGGGAGGGGAACGTGATGATGGACCCAGAACTCCCCCCCCCGAGCTCCCCCCACTTCCTCCCTCCCCGTCCCCGTCCCCCAAGGACTCCCCTGGCCACAGCCCCCCGCAGTGTCACCCTCGGCTCTGACGCCCGCCCCCCCGCCAATAAAGCATTTTGGAGTGTCGGGGGGTGTCCGTCTGTCTGTTCGCTGGCCTATGTCCAGGGGGGGGGGGATGTTTGGGTCGGGCCTTTCCCATCTAGGGGGTGTCTTGCCCTGCTCCCTGCTCTAACCCATAGACCCCACTCCCCTCAGAGAGCGGGAATAGGACCAGGTGACCTGGCTCTCTGCCCCCCCCCTCCACTATGGGGAAGGGGGGAAGCGATCCCGGAGGGTCTCAGACACCTCAGTCAGCGGGGAGTGGGGGCGGGGCTGGGGGGCAGGGCTGGGCTGGCAAGGGGGCTGCGGGTCGGGAGTGAGGGGCACCGGCAGGGGAGGGTTTGCGGGGGGAACTGCAGGTCCGGACGGAAGAGGGAAGTCGAATGTCCCGCACTTGTTTCCTTGTGGGCAGGTACCAGACCCTCAGGGGATTTCAGTGGGAACAAGGCCTCTGAAGTTCAGGGAAAGAACCCAGGAGTCCTGGCTCCCAGCTCCCCATCCCCTCCCCTCTGAGAGTGAACCCAGGAGTCCTGACTCCCAGCTCCCCATCCCCTCCCCTCCGAGAGTGAACCCAGGAGTCCTGGCTCCCAGCTCCCCATCCCCTCCCCTCCGAGAGTGAACCCAGGAGTCCTGGCTCCCAGCTCCCCGTCCCCTCCCCTCCGAGAGCCAGGGGGAGAACCCAGGAGTCCTGGCTCACCTATTTCATGCAGAGACCTGTTCCCACACTTTATTCCGCACCCTTCCTGCCTATCCCAGCAAGCCCCAGAGCACCTGGGGTCGTTTGGCGGGGAGAGGCAGGCGGGCGAATCAGGCCCAGGGCAGCTGGCGGGATCAATGTATAAACAGTGATAAGAGCAGAACAGGAAACAGTCGGCTGACGCAGCCCGAGTGAGAAGGAGCCGGAACCGTGCCGGGGAGAGCAGGCGGGAGCGGCACCTGGTGCCCACCTCACCAAGGTAAGAGATCCCCTCCCCGGGCACTGGCCCGGCCTGTGTCTGACCAAAGATACCGACCCTCCTGGGCAGCCGGCTCCACCCCAGCCCTGTAGGGTGACCAGAGAGCAAGAGAGAAAACTCGGGACGGGGGTGGAGGGTAATAGGATCCTATAGAAGACATAGGCCCAAATATCAGGACTGTCCCTAGACAATTGGAACATCTGGTCACCCTACAGCCCTGTATCCATCCATCCATCTATCCGTCCATCCGTCCGTCCATCCGTCCCCAACCTTCCCTCCATCCATCCGTCCCCAACCATCCATCCATCCATCTATCCATCCATCCATCCATCCATCCCCAACCTTCCCTCCATCCATCCATCCATCCGTCCATCCTTCCGTCCATCCCCAACCTTCCCTCCATCCATCCATCCATCCGTCCATCCGTCCCCAACCTTCCCTCCATCCATCCGTCCCCATCCATCCATCCATCCATCCATCCATCCATCCCCAACCTTCCCTCCATCCATCCATCCGTCCGTCCATCCGTCCCCAACCTTCCCTCCATCCATCCATCCCCAACCTTCCCTCCATCCATCCATCCGTCCGTCCGTCCGTCCGTCCATCCGTCCCCAACCTTCCCTCCATCCATCCGTCCCCAACCATCCATCCATCCATCTATCCATCCATCCATCCATCCATCCCCAACCTTCCCTCCATCCATCCATCCATCCATCCATCCATCCTTCCGTCCATCCCCAACCTTCCGTCCATCCATCCATCTCCAGCTTTCCATCTATCCTTCCCAGCCACAACCGTCCACAACTCTCCATCCCCCTCTCAGTCCATCCATCCATCTTTTCCCCAGCTCCATTTCCGGCCTCCTTCGTCCGCCTGGCCCCATACCCAGCCCTTCATCTCCCCTTTCCGCCCATCCACCCTTCCCCGTTCCAACCTTCTATCGATCGACCCGCCGACCCACCCAGCTTCTCCCCGACCTGTTGTCCCCATTGGAATGATTAATTGTATTGGAAATGATTACTAGTGCTATGGAAATCACCAGAGGCCAAGTGAGTCATAAATTCCTGGATTAAATCAAAGGCCGACTCCCAAGCACCTAAAGAGACGAGCCAGGCATTGGCTCCCCGTGCAGTTTACGGCGCTGAAACTTGCCGCGCTCGGGCGGTGGTTGGGGGTTTTTCACGCCCCCTACAGAGAAAGTTGCAGTGCCGTAAATTACCCATGTGGACGAACCACAGGAGCAAGCTCTTCATCCGCACGTCATTGAGGGGGATTTACAACCTGGCCAGCCCCAGGGAGGATTCCAGCAGGATCTGACTAAGCGCCGTCAGATTCCTGGCTCTCCCTTTATACCTGTTAGTGAACTTGGGACTTCAGCAAAAACCCAGCGGGAAGCCGTTTATCCTGGCTACTTTCCTTCCTCCGGGGCCTTCTCTCCACCCCCCCAGTCCCCTCGCGATCCTGGATTAACAGACCAGGGGGAAGGTCTGGGGGCGTCTTTCTTTGGGGAGAATTTCCCTTTTGTTTCTCCAGCTCTTTAGTCGATTGGTTACTGTGGGATCCATCTGTCCTTCAATATTCAAATCCCTGCTCCTCCTAAGTGGTCACTGCCTAGGTGTCCCGGAGCGCCCGGGCGATGGTCTGGAACCGCCCCCTAGGAAGCCAGACCGGACTCCGGGGAAGGGCCCCTTCTCCGTACACAGCCTGTTTCCCAGGCCAGGAGCTTCAGGGGTCCCCACTTCCACCTTCCTGGGTCTGACCTCGGAGCATTCAGCACCTTCTGCCCCTCCGTGTGCTTCCCCCAGCAAGCCCGCCTGGGCGGGGTCCTGGGGGAGCCCATGGGTTCTGCACCCCAAATCCACAGTCAGACGTGACTCTCAGCCAGCCAGCAGAATAGACGGTTTATTTGAGATGTCAGGAACCATCCAACTCACAGCTTCTCAGTCTCAACAGGGCCCATCCAGTTTGGAGGTGTTGGAGCAGAGAACAGTTTGGAGGCGTTGGAGCAGAGAGAGTTTGGAGAAGTGCTGCGGTGAGCTAAGAAAGACCCGGACCCTAAGTAAGGAACACCTGGCTTGTGCAGAGAGAGGGCAGGAAGCCCCCCACAAGCTGAAGAGTAGGAGAGGTGTGAGGGAACAGGTGATGCTGGGATGTAACCTGACCCCAGCCAGGTGATGGGCAGCTGGATGTCTGGGTGTTTCTAACCAAGGCTTGGGGGGAGGGGACAGGAAGGAGCAGGGAAACAGTTTGGCTGGGCTTTTGTTCAGGATAGGAGGGAGATAGAAGACTGGGAACAAGGCCGGGAGCCCAAAACCCTGGGCCTCATCTTCCGGTCCCCCCAGAAGGGCCTGACTGAGGGGTCCTGTCTAGACTAGGAAGCTCTGAGTTGGATTGTGTTCCTGTCATCTCAATAAACCTTCTAATCTGCTGGCTGGCTGAGAGTCACTGTGAATCCCAGGAAGCGGGGGTGCAGGGACCGGACTCCCCACACCCCGTGACAAGAGGAAGTAGTCCAGGGGAAGGAGTAGCTAATCCCAGTGGTTTACCGCTATCCTCAGGGCCCCTGGGCTGGGACGTAGGGGGTGCAATATCGTGGGAGTAATTTGCCACAATTAGCAGGAGGAATGTATATGGGGATGGATGGATGAATTTCATGAGAGGGGTGTCCATCCATCTACCAACCTTCCCTCCCTTTCTTTTCACCCATCCATCCACCCACCTAATTTCCCTCCCTATCTTCTCACCCATCCACCCACCTACCCAACCATTCACCACCTCTTCCTATCCATCCACCCTCCCTAATTCTGCATCCATCGATCCACCCACCCTCCCTCCTTTCCATCCCTCCACCTGCCCTCCTTCCCATTCATCTACCCATCCATCCATCCATCTTACCCAACCATTCACCATCTCTGTCTTCCCATCCATCCACCCTTCCTACCTTCCTATTCACCCTCCCATCCATCCATCCATCCATCCATCCATCCATCCATCTACACTTCTTAACTTTCCATCCATCCATCTGCCTATCCTCCCCACCTTCCCATCCATCCATCCATTCACCTCTCTACCCTTCTTAACTTCCCATCCATTCATCCATCACCTTTCCTCCCTATCTTCTCACCCTCCCATCCACCCATGTCTCTCTGCCCCATGCTCCCATCCCCCAGCTATCCATTGCACCAGCCCTCCTCCGATGCTCTTATCCTGGCAGCAGCTGGTCACTGAGCATGTGGATACTTAGACGGATCAATGAGGATCTAAAGATCTTTCTTCCTTTCCCCCAGGTCAGGACTCCTCTTGCCCTCTGCTGCTGGATTCCATGAAGCTTCTGGTCTCCTGGGTCTCTTCCCGGCCATCCCGCTTCATCACCCTTTGCCTGCTAGTTATCCTGACCGCTTCCGCCTTATTATGCCTGGACAGACTGTTCCCCAGCCTGGGGTGCAGAAACCCATTGCTCGATGACCCAGGGCACCATCCTTCTGCCTCCAGAACGGAGCGGGGCCTGTGGACCGTGAACTCCATCGGGCGCCTGGGGAACCAGATGGGGGAATACGCCACCCTCTACGCCTGGCCAAGATGAACGGGCGCCCGGCCTACATCCTCCCGGGGATGCACCGGCAGCTGGCGCCGCTCTTCCGCATCACCCTGCCCGTGCTGTCCCGACTTCGGGCTTGGCAGATGCCGTGGAGGAACTATGAGCTCCACGACTGGATGTCGGAGGAGTACAGGCACATCGAGGGAAATACGTCTGGCTGACGGGCTACCCCTGCTCCTGGACCTTCTACCACCACCTGCGGCAGGAGATCCTCCAGGAATTCTCCTTCCATGACCACGTCAAGGAGGAGGCCGACCGGTACCTGGCCGGGCTGCGGGGGCAGCGCCGGAACGTGACCTACGTGGGCATCCACGTCCGGAGGGGGGATTACGTCCGGGTGATGCCCAAGAAATGGAAGGGGGTGGTGGCGGACAAGGCCTACCTGGAGAAGGCCATGGGCTACTTCCGGGCCAAGTACCGGGAGCCGGTCTTCGTGGTGACCAGCAACGGGATGGAGTGGTGCCGGGAGAACATCGACAACTCGCGGGGGGACGTGTATTTCTCGGGGGACGGGCAGGAGTCGTCGCCGGGGAGGGATTTCGCTCTCTTGGCTCATTGCAACCACACGATCATGACCGTCGGGACCTTCGGCATCTGGGCCGGCTACCTGGCTGGGGGGGAGACCGTCTACTTGGCCAACTTCACCCTCCCCGACTCCCCCTTGCTCCAGCTCTTCAAGCCGTGGGCCACCTTCCTGCCCGAGTGGCTCGGGATCGACGCCGATCTCTCCCCGCTGCGGAGGGGGGATTCTGGCTAAAGGATCTCACCCTACGGGATGCATCCACCATGGCTTGGCCGGTCTGCCCAGGATTGGTCAGATGGGGTCCCCGAGCCAGGGACCTACATCAGTGCTACTGAGCTGAGAGAATGTTCAGAGTGAGGGAGTATGGGGGCCAGGACTCCTGGGTTCTCTCCCTGGTCGTGGCAGGGGAATGGGGTCCAGTGGTTAGAGAACAGGGGGGACTGGGAGCCAGAACGCCGAGGTTCTCGCCCCAGTTCCAGGGGTGAGTTCAGGCAAGCAGGGCGGTGGAGCAGGACTCTGAGTTTTTTGTTACATGAGACAAATAAATTGGCTCCGTGTTGACCTGGTCAGGCTCAGAATGCCTCAGCTAAGCCATGTCCTCTCCCCCACTCTCCCCCCCCCCCCCCAAACACACATACACAGGGGCTCCCAGCGCGGGGGGACACACAGATCCCAGGTCAGGGGCCCCGTTCGGGCCGAAGAGTGGAGAATTGGGGGGGGGGGTGTGAAGAAATGCAGCCAGGAAGGGAAATGCCTTGTGCCCCGGTCCCTGCCCCCCGGGACCCAGCCAGTCCCCGCTCGCGCCCTCCGGCCGGGGGGCAGCAGACAGAGGTGGGGGCTCCAGAAACACCAAACTGGTCTATTGGCAGGTGGCTGCAGGGGGTGAGGTGGGGGCTGGCTGTGGGCGTAGGGGATGGGGCAGACCCCGAGCGGGGGCAGGGTCATTGGCCGGGGGGGGGGGCTCTCCCCTGGCGGGCAGGACTGTGCTAGGGGCAGAGGAAGGATCTCAGGTGGGGGCTGGGGGGGGGCGTCACCCAGCCGGCCAGGGCTGCAGCTGGCTCTCATGTGGCCTCAGGGGCGCTACCCTCACTCCCGACCCACAGCCCCCTGCTAGCCCGGCCCTGACCCCATTTCCCACGGGGGGGGGGAACCCAGATTGTCCCCAGGGGGAGCTGATTTCAGGGGAGGAGCCTTGGGTGGCGGTGCCAGGGGGGGACACTGACCCCTAGTGGCCAAAGTGACCAAGCGCTACCCAGCCACCCCCTGCAGGCCTCTGTCATATAGCTCCCCCATAGCCCCCCCATATCTCCGTAGCCCCCAGTTAACTACCCCACAGCCCCCCACATACCCCCAAACTACCCCATATGCCCCCACATAGCACCCCCACATACCTCCATAGCCCCCAGTTAACAACCCCATAGCCCCTAGTTACCCCCCTAGCCCCCCACATAGCCCCCCCAAATACACCCATATCCCCCAGTTAACTCCCCCATATCCCCCACATAGCCTCCCCCATGTACCACCATAGCCCCCAGGAAACTACTCCATAGCCCCCTATTATCCCCATAGCCCCCCCATCTATCCCCATAACGCCCCCCCCCCCACAGTCCCCTCTAGCTAGCCCCATACGCCCCCCCCCCCTCCGCAAG
Organism: Sternotherus odoratus; assembly: GCA_032164245.1. NCBI lineage: Eukaryota > Metazoa > Chordata > Testudines > Kinosternidae > Sternotherus > Sternotherus odoratus. The sequence goes on along the minus strand of JAVMKO010000043.1, from coordinate 2,170,096 downwards.
CTCTGGGCCCCAGCCATGACAAAGCAGAGGATCCGCTCCCAGGCAGCTCTCAGCGCGCTGGACTCGCCAAGGTCCGCGACCTGTCGCCTTCCTCCCCGCGGGGCCGAGGGCTGGGGTGGGGGTGGGGTGGGGGCGGCTGGGACAATACGGAGGTGGTGGCACATCTGGAAATGTCACGCGCTGCCCAGCGGGCCACTGGGTGTCAGCGCCCTGGGGTGCAGGGAAGGGGGGATCCCAGCAGGGGGCGCTCATCCCAGGAGTCAGGGCTGGCTGCAGTGCCCCAGGGCGGGGCTAGGGGGCGCTCATCCCAGGAGTCAGGCCTGGCTGCAGTGCCCCAGGGCGGGGCTAGGGGGCGCTCATCCAGGAGTCAGGGCTGGCTGCAGTGCCTCAGGGCGGGGCTAGGGGGCGCTGTGTCGCGTTGCAGGAGATGGGTCCCTGGACTCACTTTTAATCGTTCCCCACCCCCACCCCGGGCCTCATTTCCACCTGTTCGTCCTGCCTCAGCCCCCCCCCCCCCTTTTCCCACCCCCGGACTTTGCGGCGACCCAGAAATCGCCCCCCCGAGACCAGGACACCCAGAGCAGATTTGGCTCACACCAGCCGTTTATTCTGCGGCCATCGGCCACGGACCCCCCCCAATAAATAGCCAGTCCTGGAACGATGCCCAATAAATACCAGGAATCCCCCCCCCCCCCGCCCGCCCGCCCCGGATTCCACAAACCCGCTCAATAAATAAACCCATCGGGCTAATAAATAAGTCATTAAATACATAGAAAAATAAGAACCAAATCCGGCCTGTAGGCCCGATGGCGCTGCCCACCTCAGCCTGCTCAGCGTCCATAGGTCCCAGGCCAGGGAAATCGGTGCCGGAGCCGGGGAGAGAACCAGGAGTCCTGGCTCCCATCTCCCCCCTGCTCTAAACCACTAGACCCCGCTCCCCTCCCGGAGCCGGGGCCCCGGGGGTCTCAGAAGATGTAGCTGGGGCTCAGCACCCGGGAGAGGCGCCCCAGCATGCTGTGGGGGTCGGCGGACTCCACATCCAGAGGCGGGTCGCCGTTGAAGTCGTATTCCAGCACGGACAGGCTCCACCGGCACCCGGCTGACCATGGGCAGGAAGTGGAAGAGACGGGGGGGCCGGGGCGCTCCGGGCCGGGGGACCCCTCCGCGGGCCGCAGGCTGACGGGGTGGTTGTAGGTCTCGGAGAAGTAGAGGTTGTAACCGTCGCGCTGCACTTTCTCCCGGAAATTACAGGCCGCCTCCGAGTATGAGCTCTGGGGGGGAGAGGGATTATGGGGGCGCAGGTGAGCAGCTGTGTCTGAGACCCCCCCTCTTCTCTGACCACTAGACACCACTACCTACCCAGCGCCAGGGAGAGAACCCAGGAGTCCTGGCTCCCATCCGCCCTGATCTAACCACTAGACCCCAGTCCCCTTCGAGCCAGGATGACAGGGATGGGGAGCGATGCAGGGCTGGATGGGCCTTTTAGTTGGCTGTGTCCCCCTGTCCCATCTAACTAATCCCCCCCCCCGGCTCCCCCCCACTCACCACCCCCCGTCCCGTCTAGTTAACCCCCCGGCTCCCCCCCACTCACCACCCCCCGTCCCTTCTAGTTAACCCCCCCGGCTCTCCCCCCACTCACAGCCCCGTCCCGTCTAGTTAACCCCCCCCGGCTCCCCCCCACTCACCACCCCCTGTCCCGTCTAGTTAACCCCCCCGGCTCTCCCCCCACTCACAGCCCCATCCCGTCTAGTTAACCCCCCCGGCTCCCCCCCATTCACCACCCCCTGTCCCGTCTAGTTAACCCCCCCGGCTCCCCCCCATCACCGCCCCATCCCGTCTAGTTAACCCCCCCGGCTCCCCCCCACTCACCGCCCCCCGTCCCATCTAGTTAACCCCCCCGGCTCCCTCCCACTCACCACCCCCGTCCCGTCTAGTTAAACCCCCCCGGTTCCCCCCACTCACCACCCCCCGTCCCGTCTAGTTAACCCCCCCGTCTCCCCCCCACTCACCACCACTCCGTCCCGTCTAGTTAAACCCCCCCGGTTCCCCCCACTCACCGCCCCCCGTCCCGTCTAGTTAACCCCCCGGCTCCCCCCCACTCACCACCCCCCGTCCCGTCTAGTTAACCCCCCCGGCTCCCCCCCACTCACAGCCCTGTCCTGTCTAGTTAACCCCCCCGGCTCCCCCCACTCACAGCCCTGTCCTGTCTAGTTAAACCCCTCCGGCTCCCCCCCCCCCACTCACCGCCCCATGCAGGTGGCCGCTGGGATCCATGCACAGGAACAGGAGAGTTTTCATCGCCTGCATCCGGATCACACCAGGCTTCACCGCCTGATCTCCATCAGACCTGCGGCACCCGGGGGAGAGCCAAGTCAGCAAGGGAACCCAGGCGTCCGGGCTCCCAGACCCGCTCCTCTGCTCTAACCACTAGACCCCACTCCCCTCCCAGAGCCTGTGATAGAACCCAGGCGTCCGGGCTCCCAGACCCGCTCCTCTGCTCTAACCACTAAACCCCACTCCCCTCCCAGAGCCTGTGATAGAACCCAGGCGTCCGAGCTCCCAGACCAAACTCCTCTGCTCTAACCACTAGCCCCCACTCCCCTCCAGAGCCTGTGATAGAACCCAGGCGTCCGAGCTCCCAGACCCGCTCCTCTGCTCTAACCACTAAACCCCACTCCCCTCCCAGAGCCTGTGCTAGAACCCAGGCGTCCGGGCTCCCAGACCCGCTCCTCTGCTCTAACCACTAGACCCCACTCCCCTCCCAGAGCCTGTGATAGAACCCAGGCGTCCGGGCTCCCAGACCCGCTCCTCTGCTCTAACCACTAGCCCCCACTCCCGTCCCAGAGCCTGTGATAGAACCCAGGCGTCCGGGCTCCCAGACCAACTCCTCTTTTCTAACCACTAGCCCCCACTCCCCTCCCAGACCCAGGCAGAGAACCCAGGCGTCCTGGCGCCCAGCCCCTCCCCCCGCCGGTACTCACTGTAGGGGGTCTGGTCGGGGGCTCCTCGCACCGCGCCCTGCGGGCTGATCTCCAGGTACAGCTGGGTGTGGACGCTGGCGGTGTACAGGTGGCGGAGCCGGACCTGCCCGTCGAACTGGTACAGGGGGCTGGAGTTCTGCAGGGGGGCGGCCTGGGAGGGCGCGGGGGGGCGGGTCCCCCACATCAGGGCAGCCAGCAGCAGCCAGGACTCCGCCGGGATGGGGGCCGAGCCGCCCCACATCCTGAGAACCCAGGCGTCCGGGAGCCCAGCTCCCGCCGCTCTAACCACTGGACCTCACTCCTGTCCCCCAGCCGAGAGGGAACCCAGGCGTCCGGGAGCCCAGCTCCCGCCGCTCTAACCACTGGACCTCACTCCTGTCCCCCAGCCGAGAGGGAACCCAGGCGTCCGGGAGCCCAGCTCCCGCCGCTCTAACCGCTGGACCTCGCTCCTGTCCCCCAGCCGAGAGGGAACCCAGGCGTCCGGGAGCCCAGCTCCCGCCGCTCTAACCGCTGGACCTCGCTCCTGTCCCCCAGCCGAGAGGGAACCCAGGCGTCCGGGAGCCCAGCTCCCGCTGCTCTAACCGCTGGACCTCGCTCCTGTCCCCCAGCCGAGAGGGAACCCAGGCGTCCGGCAGTAGCGCTGCTCCAAGCCCAGCAGACAGTCCCGGGCGGTGTTTCCTTGGCGGGGCGGGGGGGGGGGGACCTGCGGGGGGTCCCGGCCTGGCTCTGGCGGCTCCGTCTGGTCCCGTTTTTCTGAGCTGGTGGGTCCCCGGGCGCCTATTTATCGCCCCGGGCCGGTTCCCCCCCCCGGGGGGGGGGGGGCTGAGTCATGGGACCGCCCCGGTCACTGACTCGCGGAGCGTCCGGCCAGCGGCGGCCGCATGAACAGAGCCTGATGCAACGTGGGGAAAGGAGGGGGGGCGGGGTCCCCCATCCCCCCATCCCCCCCTTTGGGGTCTCGAGTCCCCCACCCTGGCGTCCCCCTCCAGGGTCCCTGACACCCCCATTCTGCCCTCACCCCAGGGTCACCCCCCTTCCCTCTGGCCCCCCCCAAAAAGACACCTCCCGGGTCCCCAGCCCCCCCCATCTCTCCAGGGCCCGCATCCCCTAGCCCCTCCCCTCCCTCTGGGGTCCCCCAACACCCGGACACCCCCATCACCATCCCCTCCCCCCCCGGTCCCCCGACACCCAGATACCGTCCACCACCCTCCCGACACCCCTCCCGCCAGCTAGCAGGTCATACCGCCCCCCCCCACGCTGTCTTTGGGGGTCACTCCCCCCCCACCCATCCAGAGCGCTTTGGGGGAAGGGGAACCAGGGGGGTCCAGGACGGCTGGGTTCTCTCCCTGGCTCCAGGAAGGGGAATGGGGGAGGGGTGCCTAGTGGTTAGAGTGGGGGTGGGGGGCAGCCAGGACTCCTGGGTTCACGCACCACCATCCCCTTTGCCCCAGTGGTTCACTCCGGCCTAGGGCCCTGCCCAGCCCCGGGGCGCGATGCTCAGCCCGGGGGACTGAGGCGAAAGTGTTGACCCGGGACAGGCCGGCCTGGGGGTGTCCCTGGCGCCCCCTGCTGGGGGGGCCGGGCCCTGCCCTGTGGGGGGGGGTCCCTGGCGCCCCCTGCTGGCGCCCCGGGCCCTGCGCTGGGTGTGTGGGTGTTAAGCAGCAACTCAGAACATCTGCAAAATGCCTCACAACATCCGGCCGCATGTGTACAAGGAACAGGATCTGTTTATTGTTGGGCGCGGGGTCTGGTGGCTGTGGGGAGAGCAGGGGGCTGGGAGCCAGGACTCCTGGGTTCTCTCCCCAGCTCTGGGAGCCAGGACTCTGGGTCCTCTCCCCAGCTCTGGGAGCCAGGACTCCTGGGTCCTCTCCCCAGCTCTGGGAGCCAGGACTCCTGGGTCCTCTCCCCAGCTCTGGGAGCCAGGACTCCTGGGTCCTCTCCCCAGCTCTGGGAGCCAGGACTCCTGGGTCCTATCCCTCCACTGGAAGGGGAGTGAGGTCTAGTTAGCGTGTGTGGCTGGGCACCAGGACTCCTGGGTTCTCTCCCCGGCTCTGGGAGGGGAGTGGGGTCTAGTGGGTCAGAGCCGGGGGGCTGGGAGCCCGGACTCCTGGGTTCTCTCTGCCCACAAGCCGATGGGATGGGAGGTTCAGCTCCCTGCCTCTCAACCTGTAAACCCAGCCCATGAAAATATAAATATTTGGCTTTGCCACATGGCCCGGGCAGGGGGCTCCCAGTGGGGCAAAGGTCGGGCTGCAGGGACGCGCCCCATGGTCCCAGTTCCCAGGCCCGGCCCGAACACAAGTACCGGGGCTGGCCTGGTCTCTGGGGCAACCGCACCCCCTCCCCCTTTGGGCACTGTCCCGGGGGGCCCAGCCTGGCACTAGGGGTCCCACACCAGGTCCCGGGGCCCCAGCCGTGCCCACCGCTGGCACTAGGGGCCTCACACCAAGTCCTGTCACCCCAGCCGTGCCCACCCCAGGCACTAGGGGCCTCACACCAAGTCCTGTCACCCCAGCCGTGCCCACCCCAGGCACTAGGGGTCTCACACCAGGTCCCGGTGCCCCAGCCGTGCCCACCCGCTGGCACCCACGGCCCAGGCCGGGGCCTGAAGACCCACGGTGCCCGCACCGGTTTCTGCTGACTCACCTGCACCCATGAGCTCATCGCCCCGCGCCAGGCCGGGCTCCCCCCGACCGGTTGGCGTTTGTTTGTGTCCTCGGCGGGGACTTTGCCTGATACACACGGGCGGGCGCCAGGGCAAACACGACCCCGGCTGCCCCCTGCCGTGCGAGCCAGGCCGGCACCTGACGCAAAGTCGCACGAACCTGCAACCGGCCCCTCGCAGCTCGGCCCAGGAGCCCCCCCGCCAGAGACCCCAGGGACCCCCCCCAACCGGGGACCCCCTAAGCCAGTATCCCCAAAGCTTCCTCAGCTCGTCCCAATGGCCCCCCCTGCCAGAGACCCCAAGGCCCCCCCCCAGCCCATGTCCCTAGGGACACCCTCGTGAGCCAGGGACCGCATAGAACCCCCAAATTAGGGCCCCACCAGCCCACTTCCCCAGGGCCCCTCCCCCTCAGCTCTCGTAATGACGACTTGCAATTTCTCTCATCTGAAAGGAATGTGCTGTCATGTGCCGGCGGGGGGGGGGGGGAAGGTGCGGGGGCTGTTTATAGGGGGACCCCTTCGCCCGGCCCCAAGAAACAAGGACCTGGAGCCAGGACGCCTGGGTTCTCTCCTGGCTCAGGGAGGGGAGGTGGTGTCTAGTGGTTAGAGCGGGGAGGCCAGGAACTAGGACTCCTGGGTTCTCTCCTGGCTCGGGGAGGGGAATGGGATCTAGTGGGTAAAGCAGGGGGCTGGAGCCAGGACGCCTGGGTTCTCTTCTGGCTGCCACCACACCCAGCTCACGAGGAAACCGATCACCCCCCCATGACGACACCCTCCATCCATCCCAAGTATCCCCCCCACCTCCCCCCAGCACGTTCCAGGATGTGCTTCCGATTCCCCCGCTCCGATCCTGCGTCAGGCCAGGGCTGGGTGCAGCCGGCGGGGGCGAGGGGGGGATGGATGCCCCCCCCCCCGCCTCCCCTGCGCCAGGTGGCTCCACTCTAAATATTTACACCCGTCCTGCCCCCGATGGGGCTAATGCTGGGGGGGGGGGGGGGGGAAGGCAGCTGACCCTGGCCCCAGACCAGCAGGGCCAAGGAGGTGATGTAAGAGGGGTGGGGAGCACTGGGGGGAGAAGGAACAAAGGAAGAAAGGGAAAGTACCCATCCGTGGAAAGTGAGAAGGAAAAAAGTGAAAAACCCAAGAGAACAACCAAAAAGCTAGAAAAAAAAACAAATGAAAAACTGAAGAACGAATAAAAAGTTGGGAAGAATTCGTGAAACACTAGAAGGAACCAGAGAATGAATGAAAACCTGGGAAGAACGAATTAAAAGTTGGGAAGAACTCGCAAAACTCTAGAAAGAGAGGGAACGAATGAAAACCCAGGAAAAAACGAATGAACAACTGGAAAGAATGATAAAAACTGGAAAGAACAGATAAAACACATGGACTAATTTGTGAACCACTAGAAAGAGACAGAGAACAAATGAAAACCCAGGAAAAATGAATGAACCACTGGAAAGATCAAGGGAATGAATGAGAAACTAGGAAGGAAAAAACTAGAGCGAATGAATGAAAAACTGGGAAGAGCGAAGGAAAAGCTCAAAAAAAATTGTGAAACACTAGAAAGAACCAGAGACTGAATAAAAATACAGCAGTGAAAAGCGGGAAGAACCAGAGACCGAATGGAAACCGAGAACGAGGCAGAGAGGAAACGAAAAACGAGGAAAACTGAAAGGGAGGAAGAATGAAGGGAGACCAGGACAGAGAGGAAGAGAAAACCCAGCAAGAAGGCGACAGAAGAAACGACCAAAGAAGAGGGATGTGTGTGTGTGTGTGTGTGTGTGTCAGAGAGAGAGATCAGGAAGTGGGGAGCCCCATCAGAAGAGAGGACCCCACAGCTCAGCCACTGGGGGAGAGTGGAAAGCCCCCCCCCTTCCCTGGTCCCCTGGAGCCAGTCAGTCCCTGCCCTGGGGCCGGATGGGAGACCCTAGAGGGGCCAGGCCCCATGTGTCCGTCCCCCCCCCAGCGGCGGTTTGGGGGCACGGGGGCGCCCAGCCTGACAGGGCCCTGATCTCAGCCGGGGGTGGGGTCCTGTAACACCCGCTGTCCCCCATCCCCCGACACAGACTGGACCCAGCGGGTTGGTTTCATTTAGTTTAATAGAAAAGCTTTTGGGGTCAGCGCCCGGACCGTTCGCCCCCCTGCGGGCAGTGGGGGGGGGTGCCCATCGGCCTGGCACCAGGGGCCTGGACCGGCCAGAGAGCCCGGGGGAGCCCAGAACGGGTCCAGTGGAGGGGGGGCTCCCGCGGGTGGTCTCAGCCTCCCCCCCCCCCCAGCTGCTGGCCAATGGGGGTGGGGCGGATGTGTAGAAATGGCAGGATGGGGTAGATTACCCAGAAGGCATTGCAACTGGTCCATCCGGTCTCCCACAATGCACTGCTCCCGGGCGTCCATCCTGGCGGGATTACCCAGCAGGCCTTGCACTGGCTCGGCTGTGGGGCTGGGCTTGGTCCCGATCCAACCGGCCCCCGGGGCGGGGGGGGGGGGGGGGGAGGATGTAGACACTGGGCACAGGGAGGGGACGGGGGGGGCAGGGGGAGATCCCAGGGCACAGGGGAGTCGGGGGGGGGGGCGTCGGGGGGCACTGACCATGCAGAGGTGGGGGAAGGGGACACGGGAAGCAGGCCCCAGGGAATCCCGGGGGCTCCATCTCTCCCTATTGCACTTTGGAAGGGGAGGGGGGGGGTGTCCCGTGGCCCCCCCCGGACAGAGGCCAGTGGCTGGGGTCTTTGGGGGGGAGTGTCAGAGGGGAGCCGGGGGGGATAGTATGGGAGGCAGATGGGGGGGTCGCTCCGGGGGAGTGTTAAAGCCAAACCCCTCCCCCCCCCCGTTATCAATGGGGGGGCGGGGTCCGGTCCGGCTCAGACGGGCAGCACCCAGTCGCTGGGCACGCGGCCGTACTGCAAGGAGACAGACAGACGGGGGGTCAGAGCAGGGGGGGGGAGCTCGGCACAGACACCCCCCACCCACAGCCGGCGCCCCCTAGAGGGGACAGGCCCCTGCCCCATTCCCTGCCCCCCCGAGTGGGGCCGGCTCTTTTCCATACACCTAAAACGCCATCCCTGGGGCTCTGACCCCCCCCCCATCCCCCAGCGATGCCCCCCCCAGCGCCCTCCCCCGTACCTGGATGTCTGTCAGCTCCTTCAGGAACCGCTTGGTGAGGTCAGGGCCGTTCTCCATGGTGGGGATGGGATAGGTCTGGAGGGAGACGAGACCCGATCGGACCCGGCTCCCCCCACCTCAGTGACCCCCCCCCAAACCTGGTTCCTGCCCCTGCTCCCATCGGACCCGGCTCCCCCCACCTCAGTGACCCCCCCCAACCCGGTTCCTGCCCCCGCTCCCATCGGACCCGGCTCCCCCCACCTCAGTGACCCCCCCAACCCGGTTCCTGCCCCCGCTCCCATCGGACCCGGCTCCCCCCCACCTCAGTGACCCCCCCAACCCGGTTCCTGCCCCCGCTCCCATCGGACCCAGCTCCCCCCACCTCAGTGACCCCCCCCAACCCGGTTCCTGCCCCCGCTCCCATCGGACCCGGCTCCCCCCCACCTCAGTGACCCCCCCCAACCCGGTTCCTGCCCCCCCATCGGACCCGGCTCCCCCCAGCCTGGTTCCCCCTGCCCCCCCCCCATCGGACCCGCTCCCCCAGCCTGGTTCCCCCTGCCCCCCCATCGGACCCGGCTCCCCCCAGCCTGGTTCCCCCTGCCCCCCCCAGCCCGCCCGGCGGGCCCCTCACCTCGCCCTGGTACAGGATGCGGCTCACGGGCGAGACGACACAGGCCGTGCCCGCGCCGAACACCTCCCGGACCCGCTTCTCCCGCAGCCCCCGGAGCAGGTCGGCCCATGGTGATGCTGCGCTCGGAGACCTTGAACTCGCCCTGTGCGGGAGGGGGGGGTCAGGGGGACGGAGCCAGCGCCCCCTAGTGCCGGGGGCGGAGTACGGGGCCCCCTAGTGCCAGGCGGGGTAGATGGGACAGGGCAGGGGGGGGGCAGGTAGGCAGAGACGCAGGGCTGGGGGGAAAGGGACGCAGCAATGTCTCCATCACAGTCATGAACCTGGGGGTTAAAACTGGGGGGGGGGATGTATGGGGCTCCTCCCAGCCTGTGGGGAGCTGGGGGCCTGTGCGGGGGGGCTCGGGGGGGGTCACCCCAAGGAGCAACTGACCAGCTCCCCCCCCCCCCTGGCAGGGCAGATTTAAACCCCGCCGAGGCTGAAGGCGCCCGAGGGGTCGGCCGAGCCCCCCCAAGCCCTAGCCCAGCCCTGGCAGGGGTCTGCCCGTGTGGGGGTTACTGCCCCCCCCAGACCCCCTCCTTAGTCACAAACCAGCCCCTTGGAGCATCTCAGCTTCCCCCTCCTCCAGCACATACGCACCCCCCCGCCCGACCTCCCAAATCTCACGCGGGGGTCGGAGCTCAGCGACCCCCCAGGGGCCCAGTGCTTCCGCACCGACAGGGGACCCCCCCCCCCCATCTCCCACCCCACTCGCCTCCCAGGCCCTGTGCCCAGGCCGGGAATGGGAGGGGGGGAAAGAGAGCCCCCCCCCGCCCCTCCCCACTCACCCACTTGCGCCCCAAGTCCAGCAGGCTCTGCCGGGTCACCCCGGGCAGGATGGTGCCGTTCAACGGGGGGGTCACCAGCTCCAGGTCTGGGGGAGACGTAAAAACCCGGCCTGGCTCATGAGGGTGCCAGGACCCCACCCCTCTGGGGTGGGGCACTCGGGGTCCCCTGTGGGGCAAGGGGCGGGGGATGGGTATAGGGGGACCCTCCTCAAATGGAGCGTGGGGGCAGGGCACTCGGGGACCCCCCGGTGGACAGGGGCTGGGTATAGGGGGACCCTGAGGCATGGCCCGTCTGGGACAGGACACAGGGCAGTTGGAGATACCCCCACCCCCCACCCTAGGGGTATAGGACCCCCCTCCCTGGAATGGGGGCAGGGCACGGGGGATGGGTAAGGGGGACCCCCCTGGGATGGGGGACGAGTATAGGGGGACCCCCGAGGTGGGGGGTGGGTCACACAGGAACCCCTCTGGGTTTGGGGGATCCTCCCGGGGCAGGGTGCAAGGCACTTGGGGACCTCCCTGGGACGGGGGAGGGGTATAGGGGGACCCCCGAGGTGGGGGTGGGTCACACAGGAACCCCTCTGGGTTTGGGGGATCCTCCCGGGGCAGGGCGCAAGGCACTTGGGGACCTCCCTGGGACGGGGGAGGGGTATAGGGGGACCCCCGAGGTGGGGTGGGTCACACAGGAACCCCTCTGGGTTTGGGGGATCCTCCCGGGGCAGGGCGCAAGGCACTTGGGGACCTCCCTGGGACGGGGGAGGGGTATAGGGGGGGGGGGGGGGCCTCTCACCGCCCTGCGGGTCCGTCCAGAAGAGGAAGATGTTCATGGTGCCGGCCTCGGTGAGCTGGTGATCGTCCCCGTAGAGCCACAGGGCCTGCTGGCACCCGGCCCGCGCCGCCTCGTCCTGCACCAGGATGGTGGGGGCGTAGTTCCTGCGGGGGGGGGGGGGGGGGACGACGACACCCCCTCAGACTGGGGCATGTCCCGGCAGAGAGCTCAGCGCCCCCTAGTGGCTGGCAGGGGGAGGGGGATGTAGCCTGGGGCAGGAGGGGCAGCGCCCCATAGTGGCTGGCGGGGGTGGGGGGGGACGGGACACATGGTTGAATTTGCAGGGACAGCGCCCCATAGTGGCTGGCGGCGGGAGGCGGGACACCGGCAGGGGGCACCCCCCCCCCCTTCGCCCCCGTGACAGGCGGGGACCAGGAAGCTCGTACTCACCCCCCCATCTTGAAGTCGCCGACGCCCCCCAGCCAGGCGCGGACGTAGCGCGGCTCGGCCAGCAGCCCCACGGCGCCCATGGGGCCGGTGGAGAAGTAGGCCCCCACTGGGGACAGGATGACGAAGAGGAGGGCGTGGCCGGGCCGGGCCACCCCCAGGGACGGCTGCCGGGGGGAGCAGAGCGTCAGGACCCCGGCACCCCCAGAGCCCCCCCCCCCCAGCAGGGCCCACGTGTCGGGGGGGGTTTCGGAAGGTCGAGGAGCACAAGGCCGGGGGAGCCCAGAGTTGGGGGGCGAGGGGAGGAGCAGATTAGGGGGACACAGGCAGGAGAGGGGGGAGGAGACAGATCTGGGAGAGATTGGGGGGCGGTGGAGGCAGGGGACAGATCTGGGGTCACAGGGGAAGGAGGCTGGAGGCAGACTTGGGGGCACGCAGGCAGGAGACAAATGCAGGGGTGCAAGGGACACAGGCAGGAGACGGTGCTAGAGGTGCAGGGGGGGGAAGGCGGGAGACCGATTGGGGGCTTCAGGGGTGCACAGGAAGGACACAGGTCTGGGGATATGGGTGGGACGCAGGCAGGAGACAGCTCCCCCAGCCGGTCCCGCGGGGGGTGGAGGAGTCGGGGGGCCCCGTGGGGGGTGGGGGAGTCGGGGGGGGGGGCCCACCTCGGTGCCGATGAAGGTGGGCCGGATGTAGAGGCTGGCGTTCTCCGAGTCCGGCACCCAGTCCTGGTCCAGGGCCACCAGCCGGCAGATGCAGTCCAGGAGCTGCTGCTGGTCGAAGGGCTGCGGGAGAGGGACAGAGCTGGAGAGAGGGGGCGCGCCCCCCCCCCCCCCCGCCCCCGGCCAGGACAGAACCCAGGAGTCCTGGATCCCAGCCCCGGCCCAGTCCGCTCTAACCACTAGACCCCACTCCCCTCCCAGAGCCAAGAGAGGACCCAGGAGTCCTGGATCCCAGCCCCGGCTCAGTCCGCTCTAACCACTAGACCCCACTCCCCTCCCAGAGCCAAGAGAGGACCCAGGAGTCCTGGATCCCAGCCCCGGCTCAGTCCGCTCTAACCACTAGACCCCACTCTCCTCCCAGAGCCAAGAGAGGACCCAGGAGTCCTGGATCCCAGCCCCGGCTCAGTCCGCTCTAACCACTAGACCCCACTCCCCTCCCAGAGCCAAGAGAGGACCCAGGAGTCCTGGATCCCAGCCCCGGCTCAGTCCGCTCTAACCACTAGACCCCACTCCCCTCCCAGAGCCAAGAGAGGACCCAGGAGTCCTGATGCCAGGCCCCCACAAAGTGGTGGGGGCGGGGCCCAGGCAGCGAGGGCCCCAGGCCCCATTCAAGGGGGCTGGGCGGGGGGGTCACTCACCGGCAGGGCGGCCCGGGCGGCCGTGCGGTTCATCCGCTTCATGTTCAGCAGGGGGCGGAAGAGCCGTACGCGCTGGTCCTCGCCGCGATAAGCCTTCATCCCCTCGAAGATCTGGGGGGAGCCGGGGCCCCGTCACCAGGGGGCTGGGGGGGAGATCTGGGGCCCCCTCGCCCGGGCCGGGGACGCGGCTGGCTCTGGGGTGGGGTATCCGGACCCCTCGCCCGGGCCGGGGACGCGGTTGGCTCTGGGGTGGGGTATCCGGACCCCTCGCCCGGGCCGGGGACGCGGCTGGCTCTGGGGTGGGGTATCTGGACCCCTCGCCCGGGCCGGGGACGCGGCTGGCTCTGGGGTGGGGTATCCGGACCCCTCGCCCGGGCCGGGGACGCGGCTGGCTCTGGGGTGGGGTATCCGGACCCCCCCTCGCCCGGGCCGGGGACGCGGCTGGCTCTGGGGTGGGGTATCCGGACCCCTCGCCCGGGCCGGGGACGCGGTTGGCTCTGGGGTGGGGTATCCGGACCCCTCGCCCGGGCCGGGGACGGGCTGGCTCTGGGGTGGGGTATCTGGACCCCCCTCGCCCGGGCCGGGGATGCGGCTGGCTCAGTGGGGGGAAGTATCTGGGGTCCCCTGCCCCCCCCCCCCCCCACTCACCTCCACGGCGTAGTGCAGGGCGGAGGAGGCGGGGTGCAGGCTCAGGTTCTGGAAGGGTTTGATGTGGGGCTGGCCCCAGCCCCGATCCCGGTCCCACTCCACCAGCAGCATGTGGTCGGTGAAATGCTTCCCAAACCGCAGCTGCCCCGGCTTCGGCTTCGGCTTCGGCTCATTGGTCAGTTCCACCTGCAGCTCCGAGGCCTGGAAAAGAACTCAGGAGTCCTGGCTCCCAGCCTCCTGCTCCAACCACTAGACCCCACTCCCCTCCCAGACCTGGGGAGAGAACCCAGGAGTCCTGGCTCCCAGCCTCCTGCTCCAACCACTAGACCCCACTCCCCTCCCAGACCTGGGCAGAGAACCCAGGAGTCCTGGCTCCCAGCCTCCTGCTCCAACCACTAGACCCCACTCCCCTCCCAGACCTGGGGAGAGAACCCAGGAGTCCTGGCTCCCAGCCCCTCTACTCCAACCACCAGACCCTGCTCCATTCCCAGACCTGGGCAGAGAACCCAGGAGTCCTGGCTCCCAACCCTCTGCTCCAACCACTAAACCCCGCTTCCCTCCCTATCGCAGTCAGAGAACCCAGGTGTCCGGGCCGGCACTAACCTTGAAGAAGGTGCTGATGGGTCTCCAGGGGTTGAGGGGCAGCCACCGGTCCCGGGCGGCGCAGAATCGACCCGGCAAAACCTGTGGGACGGAGGGAGAAGTGGCTGGGGGGGGGCAGGGACCCCCCCGGGGCACGGACCCCCCCTTTACCGGGGTGCAGGCAGGGCAGCTCCCCCGGCCTCCTGCAGCCCAGTGCCCCCTAGCGCCAGCCCCCCATCACCCTCTGCCCCCCTTCCATGAGCAAACAGGGGTTAATGTGTAACCCGGCTCCCCGCGGGGGGGGGCACTCCAGGGGCACCCCACAAGGTGCCCAAGGAAGGACCCCCCCCAGGCAGGAGGCACAACAGGCACCATGCCACCCCCCCCCAGCGGGCCCGTCATTGGCGATGCAGTTGGCAGCGTCGGGCATGGGAACCTGCCCCTGTCGGCAGCATCAGCCGCGTCCCCCCCCCCGCCCCCCCGGCCTGGACTTTGCTCCCCACTGAGCCGCGCTGGCCTCCAAGGCAGGAGACACTGAGCCGGGGGCCACGCAGCAGCAACGCCGGGGCCTCCACCCCTCAACAATCCGGGGGAGCAAGCCAGCCGGACGCCTGGGTCCCCGGTAAGTTCCTCCCCTGCGGCCCCGGACACCTGGGTTCTGTGGCAGTGCCCCCACCCCCCAGAATCACAGGCGTGGGTTCCTGATAGATTTCCCCCCCCCCACCGATTCCTGGGTTTGCAGCCGGACCCCCAAAACCTCCAGCGTGTGGGTTCACAGTGAAGTCCTTCCTCCCGGACTCCTGGGTTCGCAACCCCCCCCCACCCCAGTTGGTAAACTGGTAAATTCCCTCCCCCACAGCGGGGGTCCCAGTCAACCCAACCCCCCCACACACAATGTTCCCCCCCCTGCTCAGCCAGCCCCCCAACACTTGGGGTCATAATAAACTGGTAAATTCCCCCCACCTCCCCCGGACACCTGGGTTCACGGCATGGCGGGGGGGGGGTGTCAGTATTGGGAGTGGAGGGCTGGGGCGAGGTGTGGGAACGGGGGGGGGTTAGTTTATTTCCATTCAAGGGGGAGAGAAAGTAGAGGAAACGGATAAAGATATAGGGTAAGGGGGGCCTGGGAGTCAGGACGCCTGGGTTCTCTCCCCGGCTCTGGGAGGGGAGCGGGGTGCAGTGATTGGAGCGGGGGTGGTGGTGGTGGTAACCAGGACTCCTGGGTCCTTTCCTCAGGGAGTGAGGTCTAGTGGTTAGAGCAGGGGGGGTTGGGAGCCAGGACTCCTGGGTCCTTTCCTCAGGGAGTGAGGTCTAGTGGTTAGAGCAGGGGGGCTGGGAGACAGGACTCCTGGGTCCTTTCCTCAGGGAGTGATGTCTAGTGGTTAGAGCAGGGGGGGTTGGGAGCCAGGACTCCTGGGTCCTGTCCCCAGCTCTGGGAGCAGAGTGGGGTGCAGTGATTGGAGCGGGGGTGGTGGTGGTAACCAGGACTCCTGGGTCCTTTCCTCAGGGAGTGAGGTCTAGTGGTTAGAGCAGGGGGGGTTGGGAGCCAGGACTCCTGGGTTCTCTCCCCGGCTCTGGGAGCAGAGTGGGGTGCAGTGATTGGAGCGGGGGTGGTGGTGGTAACCAGGACTCCTGGGTCCTTTCCTCAGGGAGTGAGGTCTAGTGGTTAGAGCAGGAGAGTTGGGAGCCAGGACTCCTGGGTTCTCTCCTTGGCTCAGGGAGCTGCGGACAAAGCAGGACTGGAATGGGGGGGGCTCCCTGAGCTAGAGAAAGACCCTCCCCCCGGCCAGGCGCTAGAGGGCACCATCCTCCCTTCCCCTCCCCCCACGCTATGGGGCACCGCCCCCCCCCATCCCCTACAGCCCGGCACTAGGGGGCAGCAGCTCACATCCCCCCCCCCGGCCCCACCCCAATTTCCCAGCACGCCCTGGGGCAGGCGCTGGTTCTGTGCCCTTGGCCCTGGACTCCGGCCGCAGCTGCCGGGCGCGGGGCACCCGGGACACCCGGCCCCGGCCCGGCCACCCGTGAGATGAGCGGGACGGACTCAGCCCTGCTCCGGGGCGGCTCGGCAATGAACCAGCAGCGTGCCAGGGACCCCCCCCCCCCGGGGCGGGAGTGAGGGGCACGGGCAGGGCTGGGGGGGGCGGGGGGGGAGTGAGGGGCACGGGTGGGGCGGGGCGGCGGGGGGGAGTGAGGGGCACGGGCAGGGCTGGGGGGGGCGGGGGGGGAGTGAGGGGCACGGGCAGGGCTAGGGGGGGCGGGGGGGGAGTGAGGGGCACGGGCAGGGCTGGGGGGGCGGGGGGGGAGTGAGGGGCACGGGCAGGGCTGGGGGGGGCGGGGGGGGGAGTGAGGGGCACGGGCAGGGCTGGGGGGGCGGGGGGGGGGGGGAGTGAGGGGCACGGGCGGGGCAGGCCTGGAAGCTGGGGGGTCCCTCACCGGAACACCCCACGGCTGCCTTATTAACCCCTCCAGCTGACAAGCGACGCCCCCTAGTGGCCCTTAAGTTTCGGGGACAATCCGCGTCCCGGTTCCCTCCTGACCCTCCCCGGCCAGAGGTGCCGGCCCTGGAGCCCGGCCCTGTCCCCCCCCCCCCCAGCCCTGCCGGTGCCCCTCACTCCCGACCTGCAGCCCCCCGGGAGCCCGGCCCTGTCCCCCCCCCCCCAGCCCTGCCGGTGCCCCTCACTCCCGACCCGCAGCCCCCTGCTAGCGCCAATTTTATCCCCCTGTCCCATTGTACAGGTGGGGAAACTGAGGCACGGGTTCCATGGCCCAGCTGGGAACTAAACCCGCCTCTCCCCCTCCGCCTCCGCCTCGCTGTCTGCACAGGCGCGGACTAGCCCGGGCCGGTGAAAACGGGGTAACTCCCGGTCACACTCTCCTCCCTCCCCCACCCCAGCGGGGGGAGCTGGATCTGCCGCCCCCGGGGTCCCTGGATCGCCCCCCCCCCCCGCGAATCGCGCCAGTTACCGCCCCCCCCCCCCCGCGAATCGCGCCAGTTACCGCCCCCCCCCCCCCCGCCGGGTCCTTGAGAGGCAGAAACAAAACAGTCAAGGTGAGAGTCAGGTGAGAGCGCGGGGGGGGGGCAGGGCTGTGGGGGGGGACAGGACTGTACGGAAAGGGGGGGCTGCAAGTCGGGAGTGAGGGGCACCGCAGGGCTGGGGAGGCAGGACTGGAGCGGGGGGAGGGGGACGCCGGGGGGGGGCGGCTGTGGGTCGGGAGGAGGGGGGACGCCGAGGGGGGGGGGCGGCTGTGGGTCGGGAGGAGGGGGACGCCGAGGGGGGGGGGGCGGCTGTGGGTCGGGAGGAGGGGGACGCCGAGGGGGGGGGCGGCTGTGGGTCGGGAGGAGGGGGACGCCGAGGGGGGGGGGGCGGCTGTGGGTCGGGAGGAGGGGGACGCCGAGGGGGGGGGGGGGCGGCTGTGGGTCGGGAGGAGGGGGACGCCGAGGGGGGGGGGGGGGCGGCTGTGGGTCGGGAGGAGGGGGACGCCGAGGGGGGGGGGGCGGCTGTGGGTCGGGAGGAGGGGGACGCCGAGGGGGGGGGGGGCGGCTGTGGGTCGGGAGGAGGGGGACGCCGAGGGGGGGGGGCCCGCTGTGGGTCGGGAGGAGGGGGGACGCCGAGGGGGGGGGGGCCCGCTGTGGGTCGGGAGGAGGGGGACGCCGAGGGGGGGGGCCCGCTGTGGGTCGGGAGGAGGGGGACGCCGAGGGGGGGGGGCCCGCTGTGGGTCGGGAGGAGGGGGACGCCGAGGGGGGGGGCCCGCTGTGGGTCGGGAGGAGGGGGACGCCGAGGGGGGGGGGCCCGCTGTGGGTCGGGAGGAGGGGGACGCCGAGGGGGGGGGGCCCGCTGTGGGTCGGGAGGAGGGGGACGCCGAGGGGGGGGGGGCCCGCTGTGGGTCGGGAGGAGGGGGGACGCCGAGGGGGGGGGGCCCGCTGTGGGTCGGGAGGAGGGGGACGCCGAGGGGGGGGGGGCCCGCTGTGGGTCGGGAGGAGGGGGACGCCGAGGGGGGGGGCCCGCTGTGGGTCGGGAGGAGGGGGACGCCGAGGGGGGGGGGGGGCCGCTGTGGGTCGGGAGGAGGGGGACGCCGAGGGGGGGGGGGGGCCGCTGTGGGTCGGGAGGAGGGGGACGCCGAGGGGGGGGGGGCGCTGTGGGTCGGGAGGAGGGGGACGCCGAGGGGGGGGGGCAGTGGCTGGGGGGGGGGGGGAGAACTAGATGGGAGCTCAGGGGTGCAGGTCGGGGGGGGGGGGGGCGACTCACCCCCCTGGCGGCCCCGATCCGGACCCGAACCCCCGCCGCTGCCATGCCCGGTGCCGCCGATTAATGGGACCGGGCCCGGCCACGGCAGCGCGTGGAAAGTTCCGCCCCCCCCCCCGACCCGGCCCGGCCCCGCCCCGCCCCCCCAGGGGCCGGACTGGGCGGGGGGGGGAAGCCGCGGGGGGGGCAATGGGGTGGGGGGAGCCGCGGGGGGGTACGAAACCCCCCCCGTTACCTCCCCCTCCCCGGGTTTTGCAGAGGAGCCTGGCTGCCCCCCCCCCCAATTTATTTGAGGGGCGGGGTCACCGGTCCAATCACACCCTGTCCCTCTCCCCACACCCCCCGCTGTAGCCAATGGGAGGGCAGCTGCCCCCAAGGCATGGGGCTGGTCCCGCCCCGCCCCCTCACCCAGCCGTGGGCTGATCCGCCTGGTACCGGGACAAAGGGGGGAGGGGCAGGAACGGGGGGGGGGGGCTGGTAGTCCCCAGGCGGGGGGGCAGAGGAGCTGGGGGGCTGCTATTCCCCAGGCTGAGGGCTTGGGGGGTTTCGGGGTCCAGTCTTATTGCTGGCTCAGGGGACTCCCCGAGATTCCTTCCCCCAGGCTGGGCCGGCCCCCTTCCCCCCCCAGCCTCCCCCCCCCCCCCGTGACATGTGGCCTCCCCAGGGCAGATCCGCAGCCCCCCCTCCCGTGAGAATCACCTGCCTTGTGCTCAGGTGCTGGGAACATAATTACCCCCCCCCCCAATGAACTGGGGGACTCTCTTAATTAACCCCCAGCCTCCCTCGCCGCTAACGAGCCCCGGGACGCAGGCTCCCCAAGATCAGAAACTGAGCCATTCGCTTCCCCTCACGCCCGCCTGGGCTGCAGCCACCTCTGGGGTGGGGTGCGGGGGGGGGCTGGGTTTAAACCTGGATTTCAAAGCGCCCCACGGCGGAGAATCCCCCCCAGTCCTCGGCCAGCCGGTCCGGGGGTTAATTCTCCGGGTTCCCCCTTCCCCGGCTGGGTTCCTCTCGCTCCAACGTCCAGCCCTAGGGCCAGGTTCAACCCGCCTCTGCCCGCGTGAGGAGCCCGGGAGGAAATATTGGTTCCCCACGTCGGGCCCTAGAGCTGGGGGGCCACGTCCCCCCCCCCCCCCCGAGCCGTCTCCGGGCTCAGCCACACAGCTGGAGCTGCGGGTGTCTCTTGTTTTGGGGCCCTGGCCCGTCTCCGGCCCCTCTGCTGCTTCGCCTCGTCCTCTTGGAACTGCCGGCCCCACAACCGGCGCAGGATTTGCCCCGGGACAGATCCAGAGACCAAACCACCCCTCTGCTCCCACTCGGGGGTACCCGCTAGAGGCATCCCAGGGTCCAAGTTAGGTCTATTGTCCATAAACTCAAGTTGTGTGGCCTTAATTATATTCCCCTCGTTAATCCAGTCCCGGATCCGCTGCTCCATCCACTACCCGTCCCCGCATCCATGTCCGGCCTAGCAGTACCCGGCTCTTCCTGTTTTCCCCTTTTCAATTATTGCCCCCAAACTGGCTTCTCCCAGGCTTCGGGAACGTATTGAAAATCAATGTTAAGGGGCCCACGAATTCCTCGGCCAGCTCTTTTGAAACTCTTGGACAGAGTCCGACACGGATGTGTGATTTATGTCTGAGGCTCCAGCGCCAACGAGCGAGACTAGCAGGGCCCGGGGCAGGAACCACGGCGGCGAAAGCAGCAGCATGTCGGGCCGCCGCTCGCAGGACCCAGCCCAAGAAACTCCCAGGTGTGTCCGTGGGTGGCTGGGGGTGAGGACACCGCCCCTCCCGCTCCCCTCCCTGAATAAAAACCAATGGAAACCATATTTGTTTGCATCTCATCTTTATTAACCATGTGAACGTGGGGTCCCCTGTAGGTGCCTAACCTCCCCCCCCCATCATTGGCCAGACCCCACAATGGAGATTGGGATGCCCCCTCGCTGACCAAAGCCCTAGGGAAGCAACCAATGCCACAGAGACCCTAGCCCCACTCCCCTCCAGAGGCTGTGGTTAGAGATGGGGGGGGGGCAGGACTCCTGGTTCTCTCCCCAGGTTTGGGAGAGGAGTGGGGCTTAGTGGTTAGAGCGGGGGGGGGGGGAGCAGGACTCCTGGTTCTCTCCCCAGGTTTGGGAGGGGGGCCTAGTGGTTCGAGTGAGGGAGGGGGGACAGGACTCCTGGGTTCTCCCCAGGTTTGGGAGGGGAAGGGGGCCTAGTGGTTAGAGGGAGGGAGGGGGGGACAGGACTCCTGGGTTCTCCCCATGTTTGGGAGGGTAGGGGGGCCTAGTGGTTAGAGCGGGGGGGGGGGGGAGCAGGACTCCTGGTTCTCTCCCCAGGTTTGGGAGGGGGGGCTAGTGGTTCGAGTGAGGGAGGGGGGCCAGGACTCCTGGGTTCTCCCCAGGTTTGGGAGGGGAGGGGGGGCTAGTGGTTAGAGTGAGGGAGGGGGGACAGGACTCCTGGGTTCTCCCCAGGTTTGGGAGGGGAGGGGGGGCTAGTGGTTAGAGTGAGGGAGGGGGGACAGGACTCCTGGGTTCTCCCCAGGTTTGGGAGGGGAGTGGGGCCTAGTGGTTAGAGTGAGGGAGGGGGGACAGGACTCCTGGGTTCTCCCCAGGTTTGGGAGGGGAGGGGTCCCTAGTGGTTACAGTGAGGGAGGGGGGACAGGACTCCTGGGTTCTCCCCAGGTTTGGGAGGGGAGGGGGGGCCTAGTGGTTACAGTGAGGGAGGGGGGACAGGACTCCTGGGTTCTCCCCAGGTTTGGGAGGGAGGGGAGGGGGGCCTAGTGGGCGCAGAGGGAGGGAAGTGACCCTCTCAGCACCATGAAGCATTTTGAACACAAATATCTCACCCCCCCTCCCCCCGGCCGTACAGTCCCCTCCGGCGAACTCCGGGCTCGGGAGGGAACCCAGGAGTCCTGGCTCCCCTCTGCCCCCTAGCTGGGGCCCAGACGGCTCTTGGGGCCGTAGGCGAGCTCGGCCCCCCCGCTCAGCAGCAGGTCGATCCCGGTGCAGAAGGTGCCGTCGGCTGCCAGGTACAGCGCGGCCCGAGCGCACTCCTCCCCGTGCCCATCCGGCCCAGCAGCTGGGGGGGGGGGGGGGGAGATGTCAGCCACTGACCCTGCCCCCCAACTCCCCACTGAGTCCCCCCCCAGCCTCTCCCCTGCCCCATTGACCCTGGTCCCCCTCCTCTGCCCTCCCACTGCGATACCCTCATTGAAATTCCTCCCGCCCCACCAGTGCCCCATTCGACCCCTTCCCATCTGCTCCAGCCCTTCCCCCCCCCCCCCCCACCTGGGCTCTGGCAAGCCCCTCCCCCACACCTTTCCCATAATGCACTTGCCTGCGCATCCTTCCCAGCCTGGATCGTGGCCGCCGGATTGGCTGTCTGCCCGGCTAACTCCGCCCACATGGGGTCCAGATGTTCCAGGAGAGATACTAGAGTGTGGGGGGAGTGGGGGGGGGGAGGAACCAAAATCATCTAGTATCGGCCCCCGCTCTCAAATTCTTACCCCTTTCCTCACCACCAGACCAGGGCTGCGAACTTCCCCGCAACAGTGCCCCCAGGCAGTGATTAGCCCTGCTGTGAGCTTCCCCGCAGCAGTGCCCCCAGGCAGTGATTGGCCCTGCTGTGAGCTTCCCCGCAGCAGTGCCCCCAGGCAGTGATTGGCCCTGCTGTGAGCTTCCCACTGACACCCCCAGGGGCGCTGCGAGCTTCCCCATGACAGTGCCCCCAGCCCTGAAGTTGGGGGAGGAACTTTGAGGTTCATAAGATACCTGTTAACTCGCACCCCGTATCTGCTCTCATCCACCGCCATCGCCTTCGTCATCGCCGTCACCGCGCCCTGGGGGCAGACTCCAGATCACGGGTCTCGCAAAATATCCCCCCCCCCCGCCCCTCAACACTGGGCCCCGGGGGAGGTGAGGGGACCACACTCGAAACAGCCCCAACCCAAACGTCTGACCAGCTTTGGCTAGAGGCACAGGACTCCTGGGTTTTCTCCCCATTTTGGGAGGGGAGTGGGGTCTAGTGATTAGAGCAGGGGGGGCTGGGACCCAGGACTCCTGGGTTCTCTCCCCGGCTCAGGGAGGGGAGGGGGGGCTAGTGGTGAAGGGGAGAGGGCTGGGACCCAGGACTCCTGGGTTCTCTCCCCGGCTCAGGGAGGGGAGGGGGGGCTAGTGGTGAAGGGGAGAGGGCTGGGACCCAGGACTCCTGGGTTCTCTCCCCGGCTCAGAGAGGGGAGGGGGACTAGTGGTGAGGGGGAGAGGGCTGGGACCCAGGACTCCTGGGTTCTCTCCCCGGCTCTGGAGGCGAGTGGGGACTAGTGGTGAGGGGGAGAGGGCTGGGACTCAGGACTCCTGGGTTCTCTCCCCGGCTCAGGGAGGGGAGTGGGGACTAGTGGTGAGGGGAGAGGGCTGGGAGCCAGGACTCCTGGGTTCTCTCCCCAGCTCAGGGAGGGAGTGGGGACTAGTGGTGAGGGGGGAGAGGGGCTGGGAGCCAGGACTCCTGGGTTCTCTCCCCGGCTCAGGGAGGGGAGTGGGGGCTAGTGGTGAGGGGGAGAGGGCTGGGAGCCAGGACTCCTGGGTTCTCTCCCCGGCTCACGGAGGGGAGTGGGGACTAGTGGTGAGGGGGAGAGGGCTGGGACCCAGGACTCCTGGGTTCTCTCCCCGGCTCAGGGAGGGGAGTGGGGACTAGTGGTGAGGGGGAGAGGGCTGGGACCCAGGACTCCTGGGTTCTCTCCCCGGCTCAGGGAGGGGAGTGGGGACTAGTGGTGAGGGGGAGAGGGCTGGGACCCAGGACTCCTGGGTTCTCTCCCCGGCTCAGGGAGGGGAGTGGGGACTAGTGGTGAGGGGGAGAGGGCTGGGAGCCAGGACTTCTGGGTTCTCTCCCCGGCTCAGGGAGGGGAGTGAGGACTAGTGGTGAGGGGGAGAGGGCGAGTGAGGACTAGTGGTGAGGGGGAGAGGGCTGGGACCCAGGACTCCTGGTTCTCTCCCCGGCCCAGGGAGGGGAGAGGGGACTAGTGGTGAGGGGAGAGGGCTGGGACCCAGGACTCCTGGGTCTCTCCCCGGCTCAGGGAGGGGAGGGGGGACTAGTGGTGAGGGGGAGAGGGCTGGGACCAGGACTCCTGGGTTCTCTCCCCGGCTCAGGGAGGGGAGGGGGGACTAGTGGTGAGGGGAGAGGGCTGGGACCCAGGACTCCTGGGTTCTCTCCCGGCTCAGGGAGGGGAGGGGGGACTAGTGGTGAGGGGGAGAGGGCTGGGACCCAGGACTCCTGGGTTCTCTCCCCGGCTCAGGGAGGGGAGGGGGGACTAGTGGTGAGGGGGAGAGGGCTGGGACCCAGGACTCCTGGGTTCTCTCCCGGCTCAGAGAGGGGAGGGGGGACTAGTGGTGAGGGGGAGAGGGCTGGGACCAGGACTCCTGGGTTCTCTCCCCGGCTCAGGGAGGGGAGTGGGACTAGTGGTGAGGGGAGAGGGCTGGGACCCAGGACTCCTGGGTTCTCTCTCCGGCTCAGGGAGGGGAGTGGGGACTAGTGGTGAGGGGGAGAGGGCTGGGAGCCAGGACTCCTGGGTTCTCTCCCGGCTCAGGGAGGGGAGTGGGGACTAGTGGTGAGGGGGAGAGGGCTGGGAGCCAGGACTCCTGGGTTCTCTCCCCGGCTCAGGGAGGGGAGTGGGGACTAGTGGTGAGGGGGAGAGGGCTGGGAGCCAGGACTCCTGGTTCTCTCCCCGGCTCAGGGAGGGGAGTGGGACTAGTGGTGAGGGGGAGAGGGCTGGGACCCAGGACTCCTGGGGGTCTCTCCCCGGCTCAGGGAGGGGAGTGGGACTAGTGGTTAGAGCAGGGGGGGCTGAGACCCAGGACTCCTGGGTTCTCTCCGCGGCTCAGGGAGGGGAGTGGGACTAGTGGTGAGGGGGAGAGGGCTGGGACCCAGGACTCCTGGTTTCTCTCCCGGCTCAGGGAGGGGAGTGGGGACTAGTGGTGAGGGGGAGAGGGCTGGGACCCAGGACTCCTGGGTTCTCTCCCCGGCTCAGGGAGGGGAGTGGGGACTAGTGGTGAGGGGGGAGGGCTGGGACCAGGACTCCTGGGTTCTCTCCCCGGCTCAGGAGGGAGTGGGGACTAGTGGTGAGGGGGAGAGGGCTGGGAGCTGGGTTCTCTCCCTGATTCTGCCGGTACCTTGTGGCGACGTAGGGAATAGCCAGCCCCTGCCCGATGACGCCCACGAGGCTGGAGATGTTGATAATGTTGCCCCGGGTCTCCGGAGGTAGGGGAGGGCGAACTGCACGGAGAGAGGACAGGGAGTGGGAAGATGCAGCTGCTGCTGGGTAGGGTGCAGGGGCTGGTTATACAGGAACCCTTCCCTAGCGCGGCCGGCTCTGGGGTGGGGCGCGGGGGCTGGTTAGACGGGGACACTGCCCGGCGCTGGGCTGGCTCTGGGGGGGGGCGCGGGGGGCTGGTTAGACGGGGACACTGCCCGGCGCTGGGCCGGCTCTGGGGGGGGCGCGGGGGCTGGTTATACGGGGACACTGCCCGGCGCTGGGCCGGCTCTGGGGGGGGCGCGGGGCCTGGTTAGACGGGGACACTTGCCCGGCGCTGGGCCGGCTCCGGGGGGGGCGCGGGGGGCTGGTTATACGGGGACACTGCCCGGCGCTGGGCTGGCTCTGGGGGGGGGCGCGGGGGGCTGGTTAGACGGGGGACCACTGCCCGGCGCTGGGGCCGGCTCTGGGGGGAGCGCGGGGGGCTGGTTACACGGGGACACTGCCCGGCGCTGGGCCGGCTCTGGGGGGGGCGCGGGGGGCTGGTTACACGGGGGACACTGCCCGGCGCTGGGCCGGCTCTGGGGGGGGGCGCGGGGGGCTGGTTAGACGGGGACACTGCCCGGCGCTGGGCTGGCTCTGGGGGGGGGGCGCGGGGGGCTGGTTAGACGGGGACACTGCCCGCGCGTGGGCCGGCTCCGGGGGGGGCGCGGGGGGGCGTCTCTCACCTTGCGGTCAGGAAGGAGCCGACCAGGTTCACCTCGAGAAGTTCCCGAACTGCTGGGGGGTGACGTCGTCGATTTGCTGTTCTGGGGGTCTGGGGGGGGTGAAAAGCAGGACGCTCGCCCCTGAAACGCCCCCCCCCCCCCGGCTCAGATCCGGGATCCCCATTTCCCCTTCCAACGGGGAAGTGGGACCCATTGTGCCCCCAAATTGCCCCCAGCTCAGGGTTCCCCCCCATTCCAGGACCCCCCCCCCCCTCCTAACGATCGGGGCCACTCACGGCGTCCGGCGTTGTTCACCCAGGCAGTCGATGCGTCCGTAACGCTGCCGGGTCACCGCGATCAGCGCCTGGGGGGCAGGAGAATGGGGGGGGGTTGTGGGGAGGGGGGAGGGGGGGGAGGGGGTTGTGAGTATGGGGGAGGGGAGTTGGGGGTAGGGAGGGGAGAGCGGGGGGGGCAGGAGGAGGGGGAGGAGTGTTGTGGGGCGGGACAGAGGTGGGGGGAATTTGACCCATTGGGCTCCAAGCTGAGGTTCCCCCCCTCCCAGCACTGCCACCCCCCCACAGAAAGCGTGGGGTGGCCTAGGAGCAATGCCCCCCCCCCGCTGCATCTGCCCCTCCCCCACTGGGGCAGATTCCCTCCCCCACCCCCCTGCCCACCTGGATCTCCTGTTCGCTGGTGACGTCACAGGGCTGGAAGTGGGGCTCTCCGGGGGCCCCCGATTCCCGCAGCGCCTGCTCCAGCGCCCGCCCCACGGCCCCCTACAAGGGAAACAGGGGGGACGGTGACAGCCCAGGGGTGGGGGGCACAGACACCGGGGGGGGGGGGACGTGGGATCCCAGGAGGGGCCAGGTAGAGGGAGGTGGGGGGAGGGGACAGCCAAACACGGGCATGGGGGGCATCAGGAGTGGGGAGGAGCCGGATACCTGAGACACTGGGGGGGGGGGACAGACTTGGGGGGATCAGAGAGAAATCCCCCCCCCAAAAAACAGCAACCCATGTCTTCCTCCCACCCAGGTTCCCAACAGGGGCCGTGGGGGTCCCCAGAAAAGTGGGGGGTGATTTCTAACCTTCAGCTTCAGGGCACAGAAGACCACATGAGCCCCCTGCCGAACTGGGGGGGGCAAGGGAAAAGGGGGGCAGGAGGGGACAGAGGGGGGAGGAGAAAAGGCAGGATGCAGTGGGGGAGGGGTATGAGAGAATAAAGATAAGACCAGTAACCCCCCAGGCGCTGCGAGCTTCCCCCCAGCAGTGCCCCCCAGACAGGAACTTCCCCCCTTCCCCAGCGCTGCAAGCTTCCCCGCAGCAGTGCCCCCCAGACAGGAACTTCCCCCCTTCCCCCAGTGCTGCGAGCTTCCCCGCAGCAGTGCCCCCCAGACAGGAACTTCCCCCCCTTCCCCAGTGCTGCGAGCTTCCCCGCAGCAGTGCCCCCCAGACAGGAACTTCCCCCCTTCCCCAGTGCTGCGAGCTTCCCCCCAGCAGTGCCCCCCAGACAGGAACTTCCCCCTTCCCCCAGTGCTGCGAGCTTCCCCGCAGCAGTGCCCCCCAGACAGGAACTTCCCCCCTTCCCCCAGTGCTGCGAGCTTCCCCCCCAGCAGTGCCGCTGGGAGATGACGGGTCTCTGCTGCCCCCTGCTGGCCATCCCCACACATCGCAAGGCAAGTAAATCTCTTTTCTCCCCCCCCTCCCCCCCTCCCCCCCCCCCGGGTCAGGGAACGGCCGGACAGACACGGGACAGACGGACAAAGTCCCGGATGATCCAAGACGGAGCCCAGCCCTGCAGCCTCCCCCCCCCCCGCGGGCTCCAGTCTCCCCCCCCCCCAACTCTGAACCCCCCCCCCATTCTCAGACCTCCACATCCGCCATCCTGTAATATCCCGACTCCCCCCCCCCATCCCCCCTATGGCACGATCCCCACCTCCCCCCCCACAGGGCTCTGCTCCCCCCCGGGACCTCCCGCTCCCCCCCCCGGGCTCTGCTCCCCCCGGACCTCCCGCTCCCCCCCCCCCCAGGCTCTGCTCCCCCCGGACCTCCCGCTCCCCCCCCCTCGGCTCTGCTCCCCCCCGGACCTCCCGCTCCCCCCCCCCCCCGGGCTCTGCTCCACCCCGGGACCTCCCGCTCCCCCCCCCCCGGGCTCTGCTCCCCCCGGGACCTCCCGCTCCCCCCCCCCAGGGCTCTGCTCCCCCCGGGACCTCACGCTCCCCCCCCCCGGGCTCTGCAACCCCCGGGACCCTCCCGCTCCCCCCCCCGGGCTCTGCTCCCCCCGGGACCTCCCGCTCCCCCCCCCCCACAGGGCTCTGCTCCCCCCGGGACCTCCCGCTCCCCCCCCCGGGACCTCCCGCTCCCCCCCCCCACAGGGCTCTGCTCCCCCCGGGACCTCCCCGCTCCCCCCCCCCCGGGCTCTGCTCCCCCCGGGACCTCCCGCTCCCCCCCCGGGCTCTGCTCCCCCCCGGGACCTCCCGCTCCCCCCCCCCCAGGAGTCCCTGCTGCCCCAGCCCCCCCCTCACACCGAACTCCCTGACGATGGCTTCCCCCGATGCCCCGGCTGCCCCCGGTCACTATGGCAACCTTGCCCGGGTACCGCAGCCCCCGAGGCCATGTGCTGGGCACGGCCGGATCGGGGAAAGGGGAAGCGGCGGCCAGCAGGACACATGGGCGGGGGGGGGGGAGAGGGAACGGTGCATCCTGGGAATGTAGTCCTGTCCCGAGGGGGCGGGGCAGGGGGGCCGGCTCTGACCTGTGAGAAGGGGGGGGGCGGGGGTGTCTCTGGAATAAAGAGGCTGCAATTCAGGGGTTAAAAGAGGGGTCAGCAAATGAGATTTATTGATTACATTTCTCCACACTACCCCCCAGAGGGAAGACACCCCCCAACGTACCCCCCGGGGGGGCAGGCTAAATCTAGGATGAGTTCCCAGCCCCCCAGGTGTGGGGCCTGGGTATCTGGGGACCCCTCGCCTGGCGCTGGGATGCGGCTGGCTCTGGGGTGCAACGCGGCAGCTGGGTATCCCGGGACCCCTCACTGGCACTGGGATGCAGCTGGCTCTGGGGTGGGGCATGGGGGGCTGAGTATCCAGTGACCCCTCACCAGGACCCGGCCCCGCATTGGGTGGGGCGCGGGGGCTGCTGCGTTTTATCACGTCCCAGGTCTCCAGATGCCTTGGGACAGTTTGTTCAACGTCTGGGCCCAAAGTCCCAGAGTCCCCACAAATCCCCCCTTCCCTCTGGCTGCTCACGAGACCCCCTGACGTCCCCTTCAGCAGGTGTGAGGGTTTGGGGGGAGCCCAGGGCTGGGCTAGCAGGGGGGCTGCGGGTGGGGAGTGAGGGGCACCGGCAGGGCTAGGAGGGGGGATCCCTCCTTCCCAATGCCCCCTACTCTGGGGAACACACAGGGGGTCGCTCTCCCACTCTGCCCACCAGGGGGCAGCAAGGCGACGGGGTCCAGAGCTCCCCCCTCCGTCTTTGGTCACATTCCCCCCTATACAGCCCCCTGCCCTGCCCTAGAGCCCCGCCCCTAGGGGGTGTGGCGGAGGGGGTGGGGCTTGACCCTGCCTCTCAGCCAATGGGTTAGAAGCTGGACTGCAGCAGGGTGATCCTGATTGGCTGGCTCCCCTCGCCCAGGTATGCCACCACCTGGCTGGGCGTGGCATGCCCGCCCCGCCCCCGACACCCACCATTGGCCATCGCCTTGTTCCCCACAATCCCTTGCTCCGGCACCCAATCCCCACATTCCTTTTGGGCGGCCCAGAGCGGAGGCGACGCCCGATTGGATGCCTTGCGTGCGGGACGTCTGATTGGACAATTTGGGCAAAGGGGCCTGCCCAGTGAGGCACCTCGGAGGGGGGCGATGCTCGATTGGCTGCCTCTGACAGAGGTGCTGCCTGGATTGCTGCTTCAAGGCAAAGGTAGCCACCAATTGGAAAGCTCGGGAACAGGCGACGCCTGATTGGCCGCTCCCGCCCGCTGCACTGAGTTGGCGCTAAATGCCCTGTTCTGATTGGCTGGGCCACATGGTTCCGCTTCAACGTGATTGGCTTCTGGTGCCCCCGGGGGGAGCGGGGGAGTACGCAGCATGTGCTGATTGGTCACTGCATCCAGCGGCCTCTGCGGAGGGGTCCGGATTGGCCACCAATGGGGGGTCAGGCGGGGTCTTCCCTGCACAGAGGAGACGAGAGTCACCAACCCCCCCTCCCTTGGCGGCCACCTCTGGGGCGGAGCGCGGGGGCCGGTTATATGGGATCCCTCACCCCGGCGCCGTGATGCGCCCACCTCTGGGGCGGAGCGCGGGGGCCGGTTATACGGGATCCCTCACCCGGCGCCGTGATGCGGCCACCTCTGGGGTGGGCGCGGGGGCTGGTTATACGGGATCCCTCACCCGGCGCCGTGATGCGGCCACCTCTGGGGTGGGGCCGCGGGGGCTGGTTATATGGGATCCCTCACCCGGCGCCGTGATGCGGCCACCTCTGGGGTGGGGCGCGGGGGGCCGGTTATATGGGATCCCTCACCCGGCGCCGTGATGCGGCCACCTCTGGGGTGGGCGCGGGGGCTGGTTATACGGGATCCCTCACCCCGGCGCCGTGATGCGGCCACCTCTGGGGTGGGGCGCGGGGGGCTGGTTATACGGGATCCCTCACCCGGCGCCGTGATGCGGGCCACCTCTGGGGCGGAGCGCGGGGGCTGGTTATAGAGGATCCTGCACCAGCACCGTGATGCGCCCACCTCTGGGGTGGGGCGCGGGGGCCGGTTATACGGGATCCCGCACCCAGCACCGTGATGCGCCCACCTCTGGGGTGGGGCGCGGGGGCTGGTTATACGGGGACCCTTTAAGGTCTGTCCATTTTCTGGAGCTTTAATGAATTTGACACAGAGAGAAACGTGGCCTTTCCCACCCTCCCCTCCCCCCAGCCGCCCCAGGGATGTCCCCTCCCCCCTCCGCCCCCCACACCTGTTCCCACCCCAGGGACCCTGCCAGCAGGAGTCAGAAATTTTCCCAACAGCTGAACCGGATTCCAGCCATTTTTCGCTTCACTTGTTCAGCTGCTTTCCCAGTGGGGGCGGGGGCAGGGGGGGGGCGGTAGGAAAAAGAGGTCACTAAGGGTGGGATAGAACCCAGGAATCCCACCCACCCGAACTCTAACACTGTGCCCCACTCCCCTCCCAGAGCCGGGACAGAACCCAGGAGTCCGGGCTCCCAGGCCCGTTACCTGTGATGAGTTTGCTGCGCTCGGAGGCCTCGGTGGCTAGGGCATATGCCAGGGTGATGATCCGGTGACTGTCTCTCTCGAGGGGTGGGGGAGACCGGCCCCAGGGCCCCCCGGTCTGGTCCCCCCTCAGCGGTGGCTCCGTGTGGGTCTGGGTCGGCTCTGGCCCGCAGGTCGGGGGGGTGACTCGGAAAGAGGAGCTGGAGGCAGAATATTAGGAGGGGGAAGTGAACGCGGGGGAAGCTCCCCCAGGAATCTGAGCTTTGGGGAGACTCACCCCACCCCGCTAGCCAGCGCTGCCCCCCACAAGGAAACCCATCTTCTAACCCAGGACTCCTGGCTCCCACCACTAGACCCCACTCCCTCTCAGCACCAGGGAGAGAACCCAGGAGTCCTGGCTCCCAGCCCCTCCCTGCTCCAACCACTAGACCCCACTCCCCTCCTAGAGCCAGGGAGAGAACCCAGGAATCCTGGCTCCTAGCCCCCCCTCCCCTCTAGGGAGAGAACCCAGGAGTCCTACTTTGTCCAGGGTGGGTAAGATATGGGCTTTACTGGGGACCCAGTGGGTGTGGCCTCGGGACATGCCCCGCCCCCTGCGGGCTGCGTACCCACCCGGCTGGCCCGGAGAGAGCACTGCCGGGAGCCCCAGGGGTTCGGCCGGACCCCCTCCTGCTGCCTCTGGGCTTCCTGGTGCCGGCGCATCCGCTCCAGCTGCTCCTGGACACTCATCCGGGCCCGGTGGGGACCAGGGGGGTCCGCGGTGATCACCTGGGGGGGGGGGGAGAATGGCAGGGAGGGAACCCAGGTGTCCTGGCTCCCAGGTCTCCCCCCTCCCCTGCTTTAACCACTCACCCACAATCCCACCCAGACCCAGGGAGAGAACCCAGGTGTCCGGGCTCCCAGCCCCCCCTCCTCTAACCACTAGACTCCACTCCCCTCCCAGAACCAGGGAGAGAACCCAGGTGTCCGGGCTCCCAGCCCCCCCTCCTCTAACCACTCCCTCCCACTCCCTTCCCAGAGCCAGGGAGAGAACCCAGGTGTCCGGGCTCCCATGCTCTGATCCCCAGGGGAAGGGGGGAGCCCAGTTACCTTGCCTGGCAGCTCCTCGGTTCTCTGCTCTCGGGGCTGGTGGGGGCCTGGGCGGGGGCTCCGGGGCAGGTGGGGGGTGGCTGGAGGCGAGCGGGGACCTGTGGGGGCGGGGCAGGGGTTAAAGAGGGGCTGGGAAGGGAGACGAAGGGCGAATGCTGCCCGAGCCAGGCCGGGCACTGGGGGGAACCGCACCTGATGCCGGGACGTCTGTCTCCTGCAGGGGGCGCCCTCCGTCCCACTCGGGGGACCCTGCCCCTCCTCTAGAGGGGCTCTGGGGGGGGCCGGGAGCCCCAGGAGTCTCCCCTCGTTTCTCGGGCCTCCTCCCGGCCGCCGGCTGGCACGCCCTGCAGGGGAACAGAGAGAAACCCAGGGCTGGGCTAGCAGGGGGCTGCGGGTCGGGAGTGAGGGGCCCTGGCAGAGCTGGGGGGGCAGGGCCAGGCTGGCAGGGGGCTGCAGGTCAGGAGTGAGGGGCTCAGGGTGGGGCTAGCAAGGGGCTGCGGGGTCGGGAGTGAGGGGCACCGGCAGGGCAGGGGGCTGCGGGTCGGGAGTGAGGGGCACCGGCAGGGCAGGGGGGCAGGGGGGGCACAGGCAGGGCTGGGTAGCAGGGCCCCCCCCACCCAAG
Organism: Sternotherus odoratus; assembly: GCA_032164245.1. NCBI lineage: Eukaryota > Metazoa > Chordata > Testudines > Kinosternidae > Sternotherus > Sternotherus odoratus. The sequence continues at coordinate 2,137,964 of JAVMKO010000043.1, read as the reverse complement.
AAAACAGGCCCCTCACCCAGAGTGGCTGGTCGTGGAGTTGGCCTCCCCCGTCCGGCCCCGGGAGGGGCAGGAGGCTCCGGGCTGAGCCCCCCCCAAGCTCCAGGGTGGGGGGCGCAGGCAGAGAGAAGCCTGCAAAGGAGGCGAGACAAGCTGTCAGCGACCCACCGCCCGGCGGCTCCTGCTGGACCCCCCCCCTCACCCCCCACCCCCCACCCCCGGCGCCAGCCTGGGACGCTGCAGCCGGCACCTGGGCTTGTCCTGGGGTCCAGGGCGGGGGAGGGGGCAGGGCTGGTCCCCAACCCGGCCATGATGTCATCGATCATCCACAGCTCCCGCTGGGCGGCCCCCTGCTCCTGAGGGCAAAGGGCAGAGGGCAAAGGTCAGGGCCAGCTCCCGCCGGGGGCCCATCTACCCCGGTATCCCGCCTGCTCCCGGAATATCCTCCAGGATCCAGCCAGACGAGGCCTTTCTCCCGGGTTCTCCGTTCGCTAGGCCGGGCCCCCCCCCCATCCCTGTAGCCCCCTGTGGAGCCCTTCACCCTGCTCCCTGCTGACCCCCGAACCCGCCCCCCACAACGCAGCGCCCCCTGCTGATTCCCCACCCCACGGCCCCCTTTAAATCCCTGCTTTGCTTGCGGGACTGGCTGGGCGAGTCACCCCGGGAGAATCCTGGGGCAGGGAGTTCCACAGGCCCCTCTCTTCTGCACAGCGGCAAGAGGGAGGCGCCCCAAGGGGGTGACCTACCTGGGGGGGCCCGAGCTGTCGGATCTGAGCCAGGGTTTCCCGCAGCGCCAGCAGCTCGTTTTCTAGGGCGGCGAAATCGCCCCAGGCCCTCTCGCTGTCCTGAACGGGAAACAGACAGGCGGGTACAGGACACAGGACACGGGGCTGGACGCGGCCCCTCTGGGGTGCAGCGGGGGGGGGGGACACAAGGCCAGCGGTGGGGGGACACGAGGCCAGCGGGGGGGACACGAGGCCAGAGGGGGGGGGACACGAGGCCGGGTCGCGGTCCCTCTGGGGTGCAGCGGGGGGGGGGGGGGGGACACGAGGCCAGCGGGGGGGGGGACACAAGGCCGGGTCGTGGCCCCTCTCGGGTGCAGCGGGGGGGGGGGACACGAGGCCAGCGGGGCGGGGGGGACACGAAGCTGGGTCGCGGCCCCTCTGGGGTGCAGCGGGGGGGGGGGGGACACGAGGCCAGCGGGGGGGGGGGACACAAGGCTGGGTCGCGGCCCCTCTCGGGTGCAGTGGGGGGGCCAGCGGGGGGGGGGACACAAGGCCAGCGGGGGGAGGGGGAAACGAGGCCAGCGGGGGGGGGGGGACACGAGGCCAGCGGGGGGGGGGGGGGACACGAGGCCGGGTTTCCCGCTCACCAGCGCCAGGCCGCAGAGCCCGGCTCTCACTCGGACCAGCTCGTCCTGCAGCCGGCGCTGCTGGTACCAGCTCGTCTCCTCCGCCAGCTCCTGGCCTCGGCATTCGTCCCGCTGGCGCCGGATCAGCTCCAAACCCCTCTCCAGACGCTCCTGGGGGGGGCACAACCCGTGACCCCTTGGATGGCCGGGGCAGGGGAGTGGGGGTGGGGAAGTTTCTGCTCCCCCACCCCAACCTGGCAGCCTGGGGGGAATCCCCTGGGGCCCCTTCCTCTGCTGGGTCACCCCCATGAGGACAGCCCAGCAATTAAGGGGTTAATGCCCTTTGCCTCCCCTCCCCCCACCGCAGCTCTGGGACACCCCCTGTTCTCCCCAGCACCCCCTGGTGGAAGAAGGGTGCCGTTGCCAAGCCTGATCGGGGGGATGCGGCTGGCTCTGGGGCGGGGCGCGGGGGGGGATGCGGCTGGCTCTGGGGCGGGGCGGGCGGGGGGGGATGCGGCTGGCTCTGGGGGGGACACGGGGGGGGGATGCGGCTGGCTCTGGGGGGGGCCGGGGGGGTATCTGGGGACTCCATGCCCAGGCTGGCGGAGGCAGGACCCAAAATTACCTTCTCAGCCCGCAGCTGCCCCGTCTCCTCCTCCAGCCCCCGAAGCAGCTTGTCCTGCCCACAGAGTTTAGTCAGGAGAATCTGGGGAGGGGGCGGGAGAGACAAGACAAGTGGGGGGGGGGGAGAGAAAACCGGACTGGTTCAGTTGTAGCCTCCAGGGGGCGCCGGGCCGGATCCCGCTGCTTTTGCTGGGAACTGCGGGGGACGGGACGTGGGGCGGACGTGGGGTTCGGGTTTGGGGAAGGGACCCGGGGGAGAGTCCCGTGTCCCAGAGCTCTGGCCAAAGACCTGAAAATGCTGCAGAACTAGGGAGGAGGCGGGATCCCGGGGTAGACGGGCCCGTGGGTGCGATCGGGGGGGAGGGGGGATCCCGGGGTAGACGGGCCCGTGGGTGCGATCGGGGGGAGGCGGGATACTGGGGTAGACGGACCCGTGGGTGGGATCGGGGGGAGGGGGGATCCCGGGGTAGACAGACCCGTGGGTGCGATCGGGGGGGAGGGGGGATACCGGGGTAGACGGACCCGTGGGTGTCATCGGGGGGAGGTGGGACACCGGGGTAGACGGGCCCGTGGGTGTGAGCGAGGGGAGGCGGGATCCCGGGGTAGACGGGCCCGTGGGTGCGATCGGGGGGAGGGGGGATCCCGGGGTAGACGGACCCGTGGGTGTCATCGGGGGGAGGTGGGACACCGGGGTAGACGGGCCCGTGGGTGTGAGCGAGGGGAGGCGGGATCCCGGGGTAGACGGGCCCGTGGGTGTGAGCGAGGGGAGGCGGGATCCCGGGGTAGAGGGGCCCGTGGGTGTGAGCGAGGGGAGGCGGGACACCGGGGTAGACGGGCCCGTGGGTGCGATTGGGGGGAGGGGGGATACCGGGGTAGATGGGCCCGTGGGTGCTGTCCCGGAGTGCCCGGGCGATGGTCTGGAACCGCTCCCTAGGAAGCCAGACCGGACTCCGGGTGAAGGGCCCCTTCTCCGTACACAGCCTGTGTCCCAGGCCAGGAGCTTCAGGGGTCCCCACTTCCACCTTCCTGGGTCTGACCTCGGAGCATTCAGCACCTTCTGCCCCTCCGTGTGCTTCCCCCAGCAAGCCCGCCTGGGCGGGGTCCTGGGGGAGCCCATGGGTTCTGCACCCCAAATCCACAGTCAGACGTGACTCTCAGCCAGCCAGCAGAATAGACGGTTTATTTGAGATGTCAGGAACCATCCAACTCACAGCTTCTCAGTCCAAACAGGGCCCCTCAGTCAGGCCTTTCTGGGGTGCCAGGAGGTGAGACCCAGATTCTGGGCTCCTGCTTCTCCCCCAGGTTTATTCGATGACTTTCATCTGGTCCAACACAGACCATGCAGCGAAAGAGCGTGAGCCCTCAGCTGGATCCATCTCGGGCCCGAGAGGGAGAAGATGGCTTCTCTCTGCCTCTCCCAGCTCGACCCAGACCCAGACTGACCCAAAAGCCCCCTCTCTAGCCACTTCCTGCTCCTTTGTCTCTTTGTCGGGGCTTCAGGTGTTACCTGACCTCCCTCCCCCACCTGGGGTCAGGTTACAGCTTCCAGGGATGCACAGAGGGGAGGGCGTTGCCTCCTTGCTTCCAGCATCAGCCCCTATCTCTTCACATAGACACCCAAGAAATGCACAGGGGAAACTGAGGCACACACACACAGCACCCCAGTTCGCCACAGGTGCGATCGGGGGGAGGCGGGACACCGGGGTAGACGGGCCCGTGGGTGCGATCGGGGGGAGGCGGGATACCGGGGTAGATGGGCCCGTGGGTGGGATCGGGGGGAGGCGGGATACCGGGGTAGACGGGCCCGTGGATTTGACATGGGGGGGATCTGGGGGGGTCCAGGACATGGGGGTGTCGCTGTTCATGGGGGGCAGGGGACACAGACACACACACTCACATCGGTGTCACTTTCAGCCCTGGGCAGCGCCAGCAGGTTCCTGTCCCGGGACAGAGGGGCCAGGGTCCGGGGCTGGGGGAGAAAACAGACCGAGAGGGTGAGGAGCAGAGAACCCAGGTGTCCGGCCCTCCCCCATGTTCCCCTCCCCGCCCCAGGCCAGAATCCTGCCGACCTAGCCACAGGGCGCCGCTGCAGGTGGCTGATCGGGGATGGAGGGGGAAACTGAGGCACAGACTGGTGGGGGCTACGTACCGGAGTTCCCAGTGAGGTCCTCTTCCCGGCGGGGCGGCTGGCGAGCGGGGGCAGCGGGGGCAGGTGGAGGTAGCCGGAGGAGGCCGAAAGTGGGGAGACCTGGGGGGGAAAGGGGGCAGGATGGGGTCAGCGGTGGGAAGACACGGGGGGGCAGGGGAAGGTGGGTGGAGCGGAGGGTCACTCACCAGTCGGCCGTGGACACGGGAGCGGTGTGGGGCGGCCCCCAGGGAGGGGTAAACCCTGTCTGTGAACTGGGGGGGGAGAGAAGATGGGGGCTCAGCGGCGACTGCTTGGGGGAAAGCACCCCCTTCTGACCCCCCCACACCCCAGCGCCCCCTTCTGATCCCCCCCACCCCAGCGCCCCCTTCTGACCCCACCCCACCCCAGCGCCCCCTTCTGACCCCCCACCCCACCCCAGCGCCCCCTTGTGATCCCCCCACACCCCAGCGCCCCCTTCTGATCCCCACACACCCCAGCGCCCCCCTTCTGATCCCCCCCACCCCAGCGCCCCCCTTCTGACCCCCCCACCCCAGCGCCCCTTCTGATCCCCCCCACCCCAGCGCCCCCCTTCTGATTCCCCCCCACCCCAGCGCCCCCTTCTGATCCCCCCTGCTCCCCAAACCCCAGCGCCCCCCACTGACCCCCGCCCCACTCCCCACTCCCCACGGCCCAGCGCCCCCCCAGCCTACCCGGCTCCGGCCCTGTCTCCCCAGGGCAGGTCCCGGCGTGGCCGTCAAGGGGGGGCTCTCCTCCGCCGGGGTCCCAGGCCGCGCCAGGCCGTGGCTGGGGTGGGGGCTGCGGGGGTAGCGCCCGGGGGGCCTGGCACAGGGCTCCTCGGGGGGCCGCACCTCATGGCGGTCAGCGGGGGTCTGGGGGCGCCCGGGGACGGTTCTGCCGCCCCGCGAGGCCCCCCCGGGGGCGATATCCACCCACCCCACGGGGGTGTGGGGCCGGGCCAGGCTGCACCCCGCCTGGAGCAGCAGGGGGAGCTCTTCGCAGGACGCAGCCAGCTCAGGGCCCCGGGCCCCCCTGAAGGACGCCCCTGAGCCCCCCTGAGGCCCCCGCAGCCCCCTGAGCTCGGCAGGGGTGGGGGGCAGGGAGTAGGACCGGGCGGAGTGGACGTGACCCGGGGCATCGGCGGAGGGCTCCCAGGGGGAGGGGGACTCCAGGGGGGGCTGTTCGGACTCAGGGGGGCCGGGGGGCGGGGAGGGTCTGGGGGGGCCGGGATGGGGGCGTTTGGCTGCCGAGGGCTCCTGGCCCCGCAGGATGCGGGAGGAGAGAGAGCTGGGGGGAGAGGAGCAGAGAGGAAAGGGTTAAATCGGGGGGGTACCCCTGCCCCCCTCACCCGCCCCACAGCGCCCCCTTCTGGATGAGGCCCGGGCTAGAGGCTCTTACCTTAGCCCCCCCGGCTCCCCCCCGAGCCCTGCCCCATTGACCGGGCTGGGGGGTGGGGCAGGGCCACTGGGCAGGGACCCCCCCTCGCTCAGCGCCCCCCGTCCCGTCCCGGACAGACTCTCAGAGGACGAGTGGGGCCCCGAGAGCCGGGCGATTTCCAAGGACTCGACGCTCCTGGCGGGACCGAGGTCGGGGGCCAGCGTCCGGACGCCCTCGAAGAGACGGGCCGGGGGGGGCGCGGGCCGGCTGAGCAACTGGGGGGGGCGGCGGCTGCGACGGGGCGAGAGACAGAAAATATTTACTCCGGGACCCAGGCGTCCTGGCTCCCAGCCCCCCTGCTCCAACCACTAGACCCCACTCCCCCCGCCCCAAGCTAGGGTGAGAACCCAGGCGTCCTGGCTCCCAGCCCCCCTGCTCCAACCACTAGACCCCACTCCCCTACCCCGTGCTGGGGTCGCTCTCGGCCGCGGCGGACTGGCTCATGGCGCGGATCCAGCCGTTCATGTCCTCCTGGGTGTCCGCGCTGAAGTGATAGGTCCGCATCCCCCGGTGTTCAGCCTGGGGCAAAGATGGGGGGCGCCGGTTAGCGGGGAGGGGCTGCAGAGAGACCCCCCCCTGCTCTAATCCCTGAGCCCCCACTCCCCTCCCAGAGCCAGGGAGAGAACCCAGGAGTCCTGGCTCCCAGCCTCTCCCCCTCTAACCACTAGACCCCACTCCCTTCCCAGAGCCAGGGAGAGAACCCAGGAGTCCTGGCTCCCAGCCTCTCCCCCTCTAACCACTAGACCCCACTCCCCTCCCAGAGCCAGGGAGAGAACCCAGGAGTCCTGGCTCCCAGCCTCTCCCCCTCTAACCACTAGACCCCACTCCCTTCCCAGAGCCAGGGAGAGAACCCAGGAGTCCTGGCTCCCAGCCTCTCCCCCTCTAACCACTAGACCCCACTCCCTTCCCAGAGCCAGGGAGAGAACCCAGGAGTCCTGGCTCCCAGCCCCCCCCCTCTAACCACTAGACCCCACTCCCCTCCCAGAGCCAGGGAGAGAACCCAGGAGTCCTGGCTCCCAGCCCCCCCCTCTAACCACTAGACCCCATTCCCCTCCCAGAGCCAGGGAGAGAACCCAGGAGTCCTGGCTCCCAGCCTCTCCCCCTCTAACCACTAGACCCCACTCCCTTCCCAGAACCAGGGAGAGAACCCAGGAGTCCTGGCTCCCAGCCCCTCACCCTCTATCCACTAGACCCCACTCCCTTCCCAGAGCCAGGGAGAGAACCCAGGAGTCCTGGCTCCCAGCCCCTCCCCCTCTAACCACTAGACCCCACTCCCTTCCCAGAGCTGGGGAATTGAACCCAGGAGTCCGGGTGTCTCGAAGTGGGGGACCCCGAATGGGGTTCCGGGGGGGGGGCTCCGACCAGACCGAATCCCCCCAGACTGACCTTGAATGTGAAGCGTCGGCTCTTCCCCTCCCCGGGCAGCGGCCGGATCTCGTAGCTGGGGAGCGGGATGCTCCCCAAAACCGCCTCCTCCCTGCTGTCTGGGGGACCCCGAAAGGAGGGGGAGGTGAACGGGCTGCCGCTCCCTGCCCCGCTTCCCCCGCCGCCCCCGGCTGGGGCAGCCCAGAGCTCCCCCCACACACACACCCCACTCCCCACGGCGCCCCACGGCTGGGGGGATTGGGGGGCCGGTACCTCGGTAGTAGAAGAGGCAGAAATCGGCCAGTACAAACCAGCGTCGCTTCCAGAGCTTCAGGGCGGAGCTGTCCTGGAACGAGAGCCGCCCCGACAGCCCGGTGAGGGGCGCGGCCAGAGAAAGGGGGGGCGGGGGGACCCCAAAAGACCCAGCCATGCCCCTTACCCCTCCAGGGCCCTGCCCCCCCAGGGTACCAGTCCCTCTCTGGGGGATCAGGCCCTTCACCTCACATTGACCCCCCATAGCACCCCACCCCCCGACTAACAGCCCCCGCCCCATTGCCCCCAACCCTACCAACCGCCCCATCCAACCCCCGGGCCCGGTTCCCAGCCCGATCGCCCCATAGACAGCCAGTCCCCTACATCGCCCCCCCAACAAACAGCCCCTCCCCCTCGCCCCCCAAAACTAACAGCCCCTCCCCCATGCTAAAAGCCCCTCCCCCTGGGACCCCACCTCACCGTCCCCCCCACCCTGTTGAGTGCCCCAGCCCTTGCCCCCAACTCCCAGCCCCCCCAAAGCGATCACCTCCCCGCCTTGTCACCCCCAACCTAACACCCCCTTGGCCCCAATCTACCAGTCCCTGCCCCCCCCAGGCAGCCCCCCTGCTCCCCCCCAGACCTGTTTGCACAGCCAGCCCCGAATGACGACGGGGGCGTTGGGGTCCCTCTTGATGGAGTTTCCCCTCTTCCCGAAGGTGTGGACCCTCCGCAGGGAGCGTGACGGCTGGGGGGGGGGGGCGAGAAAGGGTTAATACCCTCCCCCGACACGCACACCCGCCGCTAGGGGGCGCCGGCTGGGAACAGGGGCGGGGCCTGTCCCCACTAGGGGGCGCCGGCTGGGAACAGGGGCGGGGCCTGTCCCCTCTAGGGGGCGCCGGCTGGGAATAGGGGCGGGGCCTGTCCCCTCTAGGGGGCGCCGGCTGGGAATAGGGGCGGGGCCTGTCCCCTCTAGGGGGCGCCGGCTGGGAATAGGGGCGGGGCCTGTCCCCTCTAGGGGGCGCCGGCTGGGAACAGGGGCGGGGCCTGTCCCCACTAGGGGGCGCCGGCTGGGAACAGGGGCGGGGCCTGTCCCCTCTAGGGGGCGCCGGCTGGGAATAGGGGCGGGGCCTGTCCCCTCTAGGGGGCGCCGGCTGGGAATAGGGGCGGGGCCTGTCCCCTCTAGGGGGCGCCGGCTGGGAATAGGGGCGGGGCCTGTCCCCACTAGGGGGCGCCGGCTGGGAACAGGGGCGGGGCCTGTCCCCACTAGGGGGCGCCGGCTGGGAATAGGGGCGGGGCCTGTCCCCTCTAGGGGGCGCCGGCTGGGAATAGGGGCGGGGCCTGTCCCCACTAGGGGGCGCCGGCTGGGAATAGGGGCCACTGGGCGCTGTGGGCGGGAGGGGAGGAGGAGGTGGATGTGGGGGGCAGGGACTGGTGGGTCGGACCCCCCCCCACGCTGCCCCCCCCCAGGGCAGAGCCCCAGCCCTCCCCCCCCCCCGCACCTTGGCGGCCCCCAGGCTGATGGAGGAGACGGTGCAGACGCTGCTGGCCTGGCTCAGGCTGCTCCAGGGACGTTCCCCGTCGGCCATGGCTCCCGCCTGGAACAGAACATGGGCCGGGGGCCTCAGGGCACTGCTGAGGGGAAGCTCGCAGCACCAGAGTCCCCGACGGGGGGCACTGCTGCAGGGAAGTTCACAGCACTGGGGTTTCCAGCTGGGGCACTGCCGTGGGGAAGTTTGCAACACTGGGGTCCCCACCTGGGGAACTGCTGCAGGGAAGCTCACAGCACCGGAGTCCCTGGCTGGGGCACTGCTGCAGGGAAGTTCACAGCACCGGAGTCCCTGGCTGGGGCACTGCTGCAGGGAAGTTCACAGCACTGGGGGCTCCAGCTGCGGCACCGCTCCGGGGAACCGCGCGGCGCTGGGGCACCGCTCCAGGGAAGCTCGCAGCACTGGGGCACTGCTCCGGGGAAGCGCGTGGCGCTGGGGCACCGCTCCGGGGAAGCGTGCGGCGCTGGGGCACCGCTCCGGGGAAGCTCGCGGCACTGGGGCACCGCTCCGGGGAAGCTCGCAGCGTTGGGGCACCGCTCCGGGGAAGCTCGCAGCGTTGGGGCACCGCTCCGGGGAAGCTCGCAGCGTTGGGGCACCGCTCCGGGGAAGCGCGCGGCGCTGGGGCACCGCTCCGGGGAAGCGCGTGGCGCTGGGGCACCGCTCCGGGGAAGCGCGCGGCGCTGGGGCACCGCTCCGGGGAAGCGCGCGGCGCTGGGGCACCGCTCCGGGGAAGCTCGCAGCACTGGGGCACCGCTCCGGGGAAGCTCGCAGCACTGGGGCACCGCTCCGGGGAAGCGCGCGGCGCTGGGGCACCGCTCCGGGGAAGCTCGCAGCACAGGGGCACCGCTCCGGGGAAGCGCGCGGCGCTGGGGCACCGCTCCGGGGAAGCGCGCGGCGCTGGGGCACCGCTCCGGGGAAGCGCGCGGCGCTGGGGCACCGCTCCGGGGAAGCGCGCGGCGCTGGGGCACCACTCCGGGGAAGCTCGCAGCGCTGGGCAGGCAGACCGGCTGGCATCTCCCCTGGGCGGGCGCACAGGGTCCAGGGTGGCGCGTGGGTGGGGGAACAAAGCGGGACCTGAGCTCGCGACCCCAGATTCCCGGGGGTGGGGTGGGGGGCGGAGGATGAATGGAGCCATTCATGCCCCTGGCCAGGGCACTGGGATGGGGGTGGGGGCCGGGCAGAGCGGGGGGGGGGGTGTGTGCTAGGGGGTGAGAGCGACCGTGGTGAAGGCCGGTGCAAAGCTGCGAGCTTCCCCACAACAGTGCCCCCAGCCGGGCAACCCCCCCGACATGGAGACGCGGCCCCATCCCCCCCCCCCACAACATCCCCTCCCCTGGGGACCCCCGGCACCCAGACACCGCCCCCCTCCCCTGTACCCCAACACCCCCCGGACCCTCGTCACCTAGACACGCCCCCCATCAGTGCACCCCGGCTCCTGGGAGCCCGATACCCAGACACGGTCCTGCCCCCTCCCCCCGCGAAACGTCAGCCCCCAGGACCCCCGATACCCAGCCCCCCCAAGACTCCCGCCCCCCCAAAAAACACGCCCTGCCGCCCCCCCCCTTACCGCAGATCAATCAAGTGAGGAGCGAGGCGCCGGAACCCAGCGCCCCCCACTCCTGGCCCCGGGGTGGGGGGGCTCAGCCGGCGGGGGGGGGGGCGGCCAACAGAGCCGCTTGTTCTGTTCCCGGCCCGGCGCGGCTGGGAGCGAGGGACCAGCTGCCTGCGGGGGCGCGGGGAGCCAGGAATTCCTGATCCGACACGGCTCGGCCCCACCCCGGGGTCAGGGACCCGGCGGGCCTGGATTTAACCCATTCGCGGCTGGGGACACCGCGGGAGAAGCTCGCAGCACCGTTGTCCCTGACCGGGGGCACTGCTGGGGGGAAGCTCGCAGCACCGGGGTTCCTGGCGAGGGCACTGCTGCGGGGAAGCTCGCAGCGCAGGGGTCTCTGACCGGGGCACTGCTGGGGGGAAGTTCGCAGCACCGGGGTCTCCGCCTGGGGCACTGCTGCGGGGAAGCTCGCAGCACCGGGGTCTCCGCCTGGGGCACTGCTGGGGGGAAGTTCGCAGCGCCAGGCCCCAGCAGGCCCGAGGTATTTAGCCGGAATTCAGAGCAGGACAAAGCTCCCTGGTCTCGCCCGACGGCAGCTGCGTCCCGCCCCCCCGCACCCCTCCCCCACCATCGCAGAGCGACCCCCCCCTCGGCTCAGTGCCCTGGCTGGAGCCCCCCAGTTTCCCTGGCCCCATTTCCCCCACAGCTGTGGGGCTCCCCCCACGGGGGGCAAAAGAGCCCCCCCCAATTCCCCCTCTCCTCCCTTTGCCCTCTGCCCCCCCCATTCTGAGCCCCCCCCTTGCCCGCCCCATGCCAGCTGGAGCGCGGTATGCGCCCCCCCCTCAGGAATCCGCGCCCACGGGCTTGGGCGGGGGGCAGACACACAACACCCCCCCTGTTGATTTCAGCTGCTCTGTGTCCCCCCCCCCCCCAGACACCAGGAGGGATGGACAGACAGACAGATGGGGGGGCGAGGGGGGGCGGGGGACGCTGTGGAGGGACAGGGCAGGGCGGGGGGGCTGGTTGGGGGGCAGCTCTTACCTCGCTCCCAAGGGGGGACACTGGGGTCCGGGCCGCTGGGGGGGGGGACGCCGGGGGGGATTTTAGCGACACCCCATTGGACGAGGGGAATCTCCCCCCCCCTCCAATCGCTCTCGTCCTCTGTGTCTGTCTCCTTCCCTCGCTCCCCCCCCCCGGCTCCCCTCTTCTCTCGACCCCCCAACCCGGCCGCCTGCCCGGCTCCCCTGAGCCCTTCCCCCGCCCACCTCGCTGGCTGCCCCCCCCCCCGCTTCCTGCTCCCCCCTCCCCCTCCCCTCACTCCACCTTCCCCGCTCCCTATTTTCTTCCGTCCATCCCTCTCCTCGCCTCACCTTCCTCCTGTCCCCCTGCACCCCTCTTCCTATCCCCCTGCACCCCTCTTCCTATCCCCCTGCACCCCTCTTCCTGTCCCCCCGGACCTTCCTCGTGTCCCCCTCCACCCCTCTTCCTATCCCCCTTCACCCCTCTTCCTATCCCCCTGCACCCCTCTTCCTATCTATCCCCTGTCCCCCTCTTCCTATCCCCCTGCACCCCTCTTCCTGTCCCCCGCACCTTCCTCCTGTCCCCCTTCACCCCTCTTCCTATCCCCCTGCACCCCTCTTCCTGTCCCCCGCACCTTCCTCCTGTCCCCCTTCACCCCTCTTCCTATCCCCCTGCACCCCTCTTCCTGTCCCCAGCACCTTCCTCCTGTCCCCCTTCACCCCTCTTCCTATCCCCCTGCACCCCTCTTCCTGTCCCCCCGGACCTTCCTCGTGTCCCCCTCCACCCCTCTTCCTATCCCCCTGCACCCCTCTTCCTATCTATCCCCTGCACCCCTCTTCCTATCCCCCTGCACCCCTCTTCCTATCCCCCTGCACCCCTCTTCCTGTCCCCCGCACCTTCCTCCTGTCCCCCTTCACCCCTCTTCCTATCCCCCTGCACCCCTCTTCCTGTCCCCCGCACCTTCCTCCTGTCCCCCTGCACCCCTCTTCCTATCCCCCTGCACCCCTCTTCCTATCTATCCCCTGCACCCCTCTTCCTATCCCCCTGCACCCCTCTTCCTATCCCCCTGCACCCCTCTTCCTGTCCCCCGCACCTTCCTCCTGTCCCCCTTCACCCCTCTTCCTATCCCCCTGCACCCCTCTTCCTATCCCCCTGCACCCCTCTTCCTGTCCCCCCGCACCTTCCTCGTGTCCCCCTGCACCCCTCTTCCTATCCCCCTGCACCCCTCTTCCTATCTATCCCCTGCACCCCTCTTCCTATCCCCCTGCACCCCTCTTCCTGTCCCCCCGCACCTTCCTCGTGTCCCCCTCCACCCCTCTTCCTATCCCCCTGCACCCCTCTTCCTATCCCCCTGCACCCCTCTTCCTGTCCCCCCGCACCTTCCTCGTGTCCCCCTCCACCCCTCTTCCTATCCCCCTGCACCCCTCTTCCTATCCCCCTGCACCCCTCTTCCTATCCCCCCGCACCTTCCTCGTGTCCCCCTGCACCCCTCTTCCTATCTATCCCCTGCACCCCTCTTCCTATCTATCCCCTGCACCTTCCTCCTGTCCCCCTCTTCCTATCTATCCCCCCTATACCTTCCTCCTGTCCCCCTGTCCCCCTCTTCCTGTCCCCCGCACCTTCCCCCTGTCCCCCTGTACCCCTCTTCCTATCTATCCCCCCTATACCTTCCTCCTGTCCCCCTGCACTCCTCTTCCTATCCTCTCTACACCCCTCTTCGTATCTGCCCCTACACCCGTCTTCCTATCCTCCTATACCCCTATGTATCCCCATCCACCCCCTCTATCTAATCAATCTATCTATCTATCTATCTATCTATCTATCTATCTATCTATCTATCTATCTATCTATCTATCTATCCTCTCCTCTCCTCTCTCTCTCTCTCTCTCTCTCTCGCCCCCCAGCCCGGAGTAACTGACCGATCCCCGGAGGAGTCTGGGTCTGGGACAAAGAAAATTTCTTCTCTGTCCTCGTCCCTCCCACCACAGCCTCACCAGGGCCGGGCGGGGACCGAGAGCAGGGGGGCTGGGGGCCAGGACTCCTGGGTTCTCTCCCCGGCACTGGGAGGGGAGTGGGGTCTACTGGTTAGAGCAGGGGGGCTGGGGGCCAGGACTCCTGGGTTCTCTCCCCGGCACTGGGAGGGGAGTGGGGTCTACTGGTTAGAGCAGGGGGGCTGGGGGCCAGGACTCCTGGGTTCTCTCCCCAGCACTGGGAGGGGAGTGGGGTCTACTGGTTAGAGCAGGGGGGGCTGGGGGCCAGGACTCCTGGGTTCTCTCCCCGGCACTGGGAGGGGAGTGGGGTTTACTGGTTAGAGCAGGGGGAACTGGGGGCCAGGACTCCTGGGTTCTCTCCCCGGCACTGGGAGGGGAGTGGGGTTTACTGGTTAGAGCAGGGGGGCTGGGGGCCAGGACTCCTGGGTTCTCTCCCCGGCACTGGGAGGGGAGTGGGGTTTACTGGTTAGAGCAGGGGGGACTGGGGGCCAGGACTCCTGGGTTCTCTCCCCGGCACTGGGAGGGGAGTGGGGTCTACTGGTTAGAGCAGGGGGGCTGGGGGCCAGGACTCCTGGGTTCTCTCCCCGGCACTGGGAGGGGAGTGGGGTCTACTGGTTAGGGCTGGGGGCCAGGACTCCTGGGTTGGGAAGTAGGTGGGTTAGAATGGGGGGTTGGGAACCCAGAGAGATCCCTGGAGACGGGGGGGGGGGGTGACCCATGTGCCCCACAGACACTGGGTCATTTCCCGCCCCCTCCCCGCCTATACACACACTTGACCAGAGCATCCGGCGCCCCCCTGTGGCCCGACACCTTTAGGACAGGCGCGGCGAACCGGCCCCTCCAGTCTCCCGGGGGTGCTGCATGTCTGCCCCCCCCCCCCCCCCGCCGCGCTGCAGATGAGGGGAGGGGCTTGCCCGGGGAAGTCCGCCCTGAGTAGTGGGGATCCCTGGTGGTTCCCCAAGGGGGTCATGATCCCATTTCACTGGGGAAACTGAGGCAGGGGGGGGCAGCGACAAGACTCACACAGAGAACCCAGGAGTCCTGGCTCCCAGCCCCCCTGAATCCACTACTTCGGCTGCCTGAGATGGGGAGCAAAGGAAAAGCAGCTACGTTCACACCGCTTTGGAAACAGAAGAAAAATAAGACTGAAAAGTGAAAGTGAAAACTTATAGTGAACGTGAAAATAATAGTGAAAGTGAAAACTAATAGTGAAAATGAAAACTAATAGTGAACGTGAAAATAATAGTGAAAGTGAAAACTAACAGTGAACGTGCTCTCAGGCCAGGAATTTCAAGGGAAACTCCAAAACTACCCGGAGTGTAACGGGGACCCCCAGCCGCCACACACACACCCAAGCCTGGATTGGGACCCCTATGTCACCTAGACCCAGAAAGGACCCAGGAGTCCTGGCTCCCAGCATCCTCTGCTCTAACTACTACCCCCCCCCCCCCCGAGCCGGGAGAGAACCCAAGAGTCCTGGCTCACATGTATACAATGCTTAGTTCTGTATTGCGTTCAGTGGTAGTTGTGTTGTTGTGTATCACTGGAACGCAGCACTGTGCTGGTTGTGTTGTGTGTCACACGCTGTGTCACTTTCTGTGTAGCTCTGTCGGAGGGTGTTGTGTTGCACTGTGTGTTTGCGTGGCGTGTTGAACATCCCCAGGTTGTGCTGTGTTTCTGGGGGCACTGTGCTGTGTGCTGTACCGACTGTTGTGTTGTGTGATGGTGTTATATTGTCTGGTGGTACTTTGTGTTGCGTTTTGCTATGTTGGGGTGTTATGTGTGTGTTGCCTTTGTGTGGTATTGTTGAGTGTGTGTATTCAGTGTGCTGGGAGGGTTCCTGGAGCAGATTGTGATTGTGCTGAATTGCTGTGCTGTGGTTGCGCTGCCTGTGTTGTGTATTGCTTGGGATTGTGTTGCACTTGTGCCATATGGGGTTGTGTTGATTTGATTGGGCTGTATGTGCAATGGATGTATGGTTGTGTGCAGACTCTGTTGTGTATGTGGTGCTGTGGTTGTGTTGTGTGTGCACTGGGCAGGGATGTGTGCCTGCTGTGTTGGATGTGGTTGTGTTGTGTGTCTGCTGTGTTGGATTGTGGCTGTGTTGTATATTTTTTCCATTGTGCTGTGTGTGTTGGATTATGACTGTACACGTTATGGATTGTGTATGTTATGTTGTGTTGCTGGGCACGTGCTGGGCTCTTTGTGTTGTGTATGTTGTGTTGCACTGCACTGCTGGGTTCTGTATGTTGTGTTGTGTTGCATTCCACTGCTAGGCACGTGCTGGGCTGTGTGTGTTGTGTATGTTGTTGTGTTATGTTGCACTGCTGGGCACATGCTGGGCTGTGTGTTGTGTATGTTGTGTTGTGTGGCACTGCTGGGCGGTGTGTGTTGTGTATGTTGTGTTGTGTTGCGTGGCACTGCTGGGCACATGCTGGGCTGTGTGTGTTGTGTTGTGTTACATTGCATGGCACTGCTGGGCACGTGCTGGGCTGTGTGTTGTGTTGTGTTACGTTGCGTGGCACTGCTGGGCACGTGCTGGGCTGTGTGTTGTGTTGTGTTGTGTTACATTGCGTGGCACGGCTGGGCTGTGTGTTGTGTTGTGTTGTGTTACGTTGCGTGGCACTGCTGGGCTGTGTGTTGTGTTGTGTGTGTTACGTTGTGTGGCACTGCTGGGCTGTGTGTTGTGTTGTGTTAAGTTGCGTGGCACTGCTGGGCTGTGTGTTCTGTTACATTGCGTGGCACTGCTGGGCTGTGTGTTGTGTTGTGTTGTGTTACATTGCGTGGCACTGCTGGGCTGTGTGTTGTGTTACGTTGCGTGGCATGGCTGGGCTGTGTGTTGTGTTGTGTTGTGTTACGTTGTGTGGCACGGCTGGGCTGTGTGTTGTGTTACGTTGCGTGGCACGGCTGGGCTGTGTGTTGTGTTGTGTTGTGTTACGTTGCGTGGCACTGCTGGGCTGTGTGTTGTGTTGTGTTGTGTTACGTTGCGTGGCACTGCTGGGCTGTGTGTTGTGTTGTGTTACGTTGCGTGGCACGGCTGGGCTGTGTGTTGTGTTGTGTTGTGTTACGTTGAGTGGCACGGCTGGGCTGTGTGTTGTGTTGTGTTGTGTTGTGTTACATTGCATGGCACTGCTGGGCTGTGTGTTGTGTTGTGTTACGTTGCGTGGCACTGCTGGGCACGTGCTGGGCTGTGTGTTGTGTTACGTTGCGTGGCACGGCTGGGCTGTGTGTTGTGTTGTGTTGTGTTGTGTTACGTTGCGTGGCACGGCTGGGCTGTGTGTTGTGTTGTGTTGTGTTACGTTGTGTGGCACGGCTGGGCTGTGTGTTGTGTTGTGTTGTGTTACGTTGCGTGGCACGGCTGGGCTGTGTGTTGTGTTGTGTTGTGTTACGTTGCGTGGCACGGCTGGGCTGTGTGTTGTGTTGTGTTGTGTTACGTTGCGTGGCCCGGCTGGGCTGTGTGTTGTGTTGTGTTGTGTTACGTTGCGTGGCACGGCTGGGCTGTGTGTTGTGTTGTGTTGTGTTACGTTGCGTGGCCCGGCTGGGCTGTGTGTTGTGTTGTGTTGTGTTGTGTTGTGTTACGTTGCGTGGCACGGCTGGGCTGTGTGTTGTGTTGTGTTGTGTTACGTTGCGTGGCACGGCTGGGCTGTGTGTTGTGTTGTGTTGTGTTGTGTTACGTTGCGTGGCACGGCTGGGCTGTGTGTTGTGTTGTGTTACGTTGCGTGGCACGGCTGGGCTGTGTGTTGTGTTGTGTTGTGTTACGTTGTGTGGCACGGCTGGGCTGTGTGTTGTGTTGTGTTGTGTTACGTTGCGTGGCACGGCTGGGCTGTGTGTTGTGTTGTGTTGTGTTACGTTGCGTGGCACGGCTGGGCTGTGTGTTGTGTTGTGTTGTGTTACGTTGCGTGGCACGGCTGGGCTGTGTGTTGTGTTGTGTTGTGTTGTGTTGTGTTGTGTTGCGTGGCACGGCTGGGCTGTGTGTTGTGTTGTGTTGTGTTACGTTGCGTGGCACGGCTGGGCTGTGTGTTGTGTTGTGTTACGTTGCGTGGCACGGCTGGGCTGTGTGTTGTGTTGTGTTGTGTTACGTTGTGTGGCACGGCTGGGCTGTGTGTTGTGTTGTGTTGTGTTACGTTGCGTGGCACGGCTGGGCTGTGTGTTGTGTTGTGTTGTGTTACGTTGCGTGGCACGGCTGGGCTGTGTGTTGTGTTGTGTTGTGTTACGTTGCGTGGCACGGCTGGGCTGTGTGTTGTGTTGTGTTGTGTTGTGTTGTGTTGCGTGGCACGGCTGGGCTGTGTGTTGTGTTGTGTTGTGTTGTGTTACGTTGCGTGGCACGGCTGGGCTGTGTGTTGTGTTGTGTTGTGTTGTGTTACGTTGCGTGGCCCGGCTGTCTACGTGCCGGGCTCCGCCGCGCTCTGTCGCCCCCCCCTCCCCCGCGCTCCCTCAGTGACGTCCAGATGACGTCACCCCAGGCCCTATAAAGCCCGGCGCGCCGGGATCCCCCCAACACTTCTCCGCCTCCAGCCCCAGACTCACCAGACCCGATGGAGCCGCCCGCCGCCGCCTGCCCCACGGACCCCGCCCGCGCCGCGCCCGCCCCCCGCTGCTGGAGCGCCCTGCTCACCGGCTGAGCCGGTAAGGGGGGACCCCGGGGAACTGCCCTGAACCCCCGATCCGGCTCCCCTGCGCCCCCCCATTATCCCCTGCGCCCCCCCATTATCCCCTGCGCCCCCTTGGTCTGCACCCCTTATTCTGCCCTAGCAAAACTTGGGGGGGTTCCCTGCTGTTCGGGGGACCCCTCTCCTGCAGGAGGATTGAATACCAGCCCCCCACAGCCCCTCCTCCCTCTGAGACTCACCCCTGTGCCTCCCACCAACCCCCCTTCCCCCCAGTCTAACGCCGAACCCCATCAGCAGCCGATCACATCCCCCCCCTCCCCCCCCGGCTCTCGGGACCTAGCCTGGTCCAGTGTGTGTGTGTGTGTCCCTGTGTGTGTGTGTCCGGTTTCCGGGTTGGGGTGTAGCCAGACACACCCGGGTCTCCCTCAGAGTCACTCAACCGGAGACTCCAGGGTGCCCCTGCCCAAAAGGGGGGGGGAGTAGAAACTAGAGGGGAAACCGAGGCACAAAGCCGTGGATGGAACCCAGGTGTTCTGGCTCCCATCTCCCCCCCCAACCCCCTTCACCCTCACTCCCCTCTCCGAGTTAGGGAGAGAACCCAGGAGTCTGGGCTTGCAGCCCCCCCCCCCCCTTGAGAAGTTGACAAACTCCAGAGCTGGGGGGGGGGGGGAAGTGGGGGTCCCACCTGGCAAGCTACTGAGGGCTGGAGCCATCAGCCAGGGCTGGGGTAGCTCGGACTCCTGGGTTCTTTCCGGGGGGGGGGGGGGGGAGAGGTAAATCTACTGATGTAGAGCAGGTAGGAGCTCGGACTCCTGGGTTCTTTCCCGGGGGGGGGGGGAGAGAGGTAAATCTACTGATGTAGAGCAGGTAGGAGCTCGGACTCCTGGGTTCTTTCCGGGGGGGGGGGGAGGTAAATCTACTGATGTAGAGCAGGTAGGAGCTCGGACTCCTGGGTTCTTTCCCGGGGGCGGGGGGGAGGTAAATCTACTGATGTAGAGCAGGTAGGAGCTGGGACTCCTGGGTTCTTTCCCCACTCGGGGGGAGGGGTGGTCTACGTCTGGGAAACTTCCCAAGGGATGAGCGGGGAGCCCCACAGATGACACCCCCATCTCCCCTCCCCCTCCCCACACACCTGTTTGCTGGATTCTCCGGCCCTGACGTGTCTCCTTCCTCCTCCCAGGCCCGAGGGAACCCCGACTCCCGGCCCGCTGAGATGCTCCGCGTCGGGTCCCCACACCCGCATGTGCTCGCCTGGGCCCCGCTGCCGCTCCTGGGCTCCTGGCATCGCCTCCCCGCAGCCGGGATGAGGAGGTGGCAGAGGAAGAAGAGCCGTGGGCCGGCACACCCACGGCGTGGCTGGGCTCCCTGGGAAGCCCCGGAGACAGGAGAGGACTTCCCGGCTGGTCCCGCTGCCTCCCAGGGGCCAGCCCCCCGTCGGGGAGATGGGGAGAATTTGGGGGGAAGCCCCCAAGCTCCTTCTGCGTCCCAAGACCGGGAGGAAGGAGCGAGCCGTGGAGAAGGCCCCGAGCGCCGCGGGGAAGAGGCCACGGCCCGGCTGGAGATAGAGGAACATCTGGAGGAGGTTGGAGATGCTCAGAAGCAACCTCCGGATGGTCCCTCCTGGGCCCCACCGGACAGGGAATGTCACTGGGCCCGTGGGGAACCTGATGGGGGCCTCAAGCCACCTGGTGGAGACTCCCCCAGCTGCCCACAGGGCAGCCCAGACCTGGGGCACCCCGTCACCCGGAGCCCCCATGTCCTGTCCTTGTTCTACTGCCCGTCGGAGGAGGAGGGAGGGGGCTGCTCCGGCACGGACTGGTCTGATTCGGAGGAGCGGGAAGACGACCCCTGGTGTGAGGAGAACGAGGCGCTCTGGGGGGCCCTGAGCCATGGCCAGGACCCCTTTAACCCGCTCCGCTTGGCCGGGGCCCCCCCGGACCCCACCCCGCCACGGCCCAAGGCCCAGGAGTTCCGGGTTTCCTTCTACCTCCGTGGGCCGGCCTCGGAGGCTGCGGACGTGGGGGACCCCTGGAGACCCCCGGAGAGACCCTGGCCCATGAGACGGGGTGGCCCCGGTAGGACGCACGGCTGGGAGCTGGGAGCCGGGGATCCCGTGAAGGTGGAGACCTCGGACTCGGTGGGGAGCCGGACAGCTAAGAAGGTGAGCTGGAGCCAGGACTCCTGGGTTCTCTCCCCAGCTCTGGGAGGGGAGTTGAGTCTGGTGGGGAGGGAGGCTGGGAGCCAGGACTCCTGGGTTCTCCTCCTACCAGGTTCTCTAAGCACCGGCCCAGTGGTCTCCTGGGTAATTTCAGGTGGTGACATCAGATTCGGGGGGGGGGGGGGTGTTGTCTCATGTAATGGAGTGAAACAGGGCTGCTGGGGGGGGGGGGGGGGGGGGTGTTGTCTCATGCAATGGAGTGAAACAGGGCTGCTGGGGGGGGGGGGGAGGCTTCCCCTGGCTGGGCGTCTCAGCATCAGCCCCAAGAGTCAGTGTCACTCACTCCAAACCTGTAGCGCCCCCCCCCCCCCCCCTGCTAGGAAACATCTGGTAATTTCCCTGTAACTCTGGGCTCTCCCGGAAGGGGGGGTGACGTCAGCGGGTGAGTCACTGGCTGCTTCCCCTGCCTCCCCCCACAGAGACGGGCTGGCCTGGGCCGGTCCCGGCTGCTTCTAGGGAGCAGAAAGTTGGATGCAGGAGTGGGGTCTAGTGGTTAGAGCAGGGGGGCTGCCAAGAGGCCCATAACCGCAGGTCAGGAGTGTCTGTCTGGGTTCTTCTCTCACCCTCTGTCTTTCCTCCGTCACCCCCCAGGTTCGATTTTTCCCCCGTTGTCACCGTGCACCCCCTGCTGGTCTGGTCCTTTGCCAGCCGGGCCGCCCGCCGCGGGCCCTGGGAGGAGCTGGCCCGGGATCGGAGCCGCTTTCGCCGGCGCATCGAGCAGCTGGGAGCCATCCTAGAGCCCTGCCTGGAGCCGGGACACCGGGCCCGAGCCTGGAGGAAGATCCATGGGGCAGCCCCGGAGCCAGTGGGACCGGAGACACCCTTCCCCCAGCGGGACGTGTCTCTCCAGCTCTGCTCCGAAAGGATGGAGGACCCAGGCGTCCGGGAGGGTCAGGCCGGGAAGCACACGCCCCTGCCCTCCGATTATAGGGGAGTGGAGGACCCAGGCGTCCGGGACGGAAGACTGGGCTAGGGCTGAGACTCAGTCCCCACTGGGAACAGCTGCTCGCATTAACCCCTCTGGCTCTGGGAGGTCTAGTGGCTGGGAGTCAGGACTCCTGGGTTCTCTCCCTGGCCCTGGGAGGGGAGTGAGGATGAGTAGTTAGAGCGTGGGGGGGGGGGGGGGCTGGGAGCTAGGCCTCCTGGATTTCTTTGGGGGTGACACTCCTTTGCCTACCTCAATCTGAGCTGTGTTCTCCGACCTGTTGCATTTATTTATTATTGTGTTAAATTATTTTGTCTGGCCTCGGTGGGGACTAAATATTTATTTATTTTTATATGGGGATGAATTGGGGCGGGGGGGTTGATTGGGGGGGGGGGGGGTTCCTCAAGAAACCAGGGTCTCTTCCCTGCATTTCTGAATCTCCAGGGTGTCTTCAGCTGGTTTTTAATGGCTCCAAGTCTGTTAATAAAGGTTCAACCCTGGGCCGGTTGCTGTGTGTGGTGGGGTTTTTCAAATCACGCCCCCACCCACCCATTTTTGAAGGGGGGGGGGAATTTCCTGGACCTCTCAGGCTGTTCTCTAATGCAGCCTCGTGGGGGGGTGAATAAAGATGGGGATGAGCACAAAGGGTTAATAAACTTCCCATCTCCCCCCTTTCAAGGGCGGGGGGGGGGGGATATAAATTTCATAAGGGGCCCAGGGCCTGGCTTATCAGCCCTTGCTGTGGAGTGCTCAGGGCTGGGACTCCTGGGTTCTCTTCCCAGCTGTGGGGAGGGGTGGGGCAGGTTTACTGCCCAGAGCCGTGTCAGGACTCCGGGGTCCTATCCCTGGTGTTCTCCCTCAGGGGCGGGGGCCCTGCCTCACTTTCCCCATTGGTGCAAGGAGAGAAGGACCCTTCCTGGGGTGAGGACCGGTCCCTGGGGGGAGCAGCGGCTCTCAGGGGTGTGGGGGGGACCCTGTTCTGGGTCTCTGGCCCCTGACCGGGGTGTAATGCGGGGGAGGAGCTGGTGGATGAGTTCAGTCTTCCCGTGACTAGAGCCCGGGCCCTGTTGATTCACGGGGTGGGAGCCGGAAGGTCGGCCTGAGTCACTTACTCCCCACGCCTGATCCGTCAGCTCCCCGACCTGGGGATCAGCTGGAGCCTCAATCCAGCCCCGGGCCCTGTCTCCAGAGCGAGTCTAGACCGGCCAGAGGACAGAAGAGGGGGGAGGGGACCCTGTTGATCTGTAGAGAAGACAATGGACAGAGGCCGAGCAGGATTTGCAGGGGGATTTCCCAGGGGAGGGGAATGCCCCCCCCCTCCCCCAACATCCTTTGGCACCAGGCCCAAGGGTTCTGGTCTCGGTCGACCCCGCGTCCAAAAACGAGACCAGTCGATGTCTTAAATTATCCCTTTATGTGGGGGAGCGAGAGGGGAAGATACAGACGACTGCTCCCTGTGCTGTGGGGTGGAGACCGCAGAGCGGGGGGACGGGGGGGGGACAGGGGCTAGTATGAGTCGGGGGGGGGGGTTGGGGAGAAATTAGGAGGCTGATCAGTTTCAGGTGCTTGGTCAGTTTCATTCCACAGCAGCTGGGGAGCAGCACTAAGGGTCTCATGGGGTCTATCCCCCCCCCATCACCCCCAAACTCCTGCCCGGTCTAGGTCCTGTCCCATCCCCCCAATCTCCCCCAAAATGCCCATGATTCGAACAGTCGGGGGCTGAGTCCCCTCATTTCTGTTCATATCCTGTCCCTGCTCTGGTTGGGTGCGGCTGGGCTCTGGGGACGCTTTGCCCCCCCCCCCCGAAGCTCCACCCCTTCAATCGCCCCCAGGAAGCTCTGCCCCCCCATCCTCCCCCCCCTTTAATGAACCTGTTTCTAGCGGTGTCAATACTGCAGCTAGAATTTGGAGGTGGGAAGAGGGCCAGGGACTGAAGGATTTTAAGGGGGGGGTGATGGGGGGGCGTGTCTGTATAAACCCAGGTGCTCAGTACGATGCGGGGGAGGGGGGGTTCGTCTATTTCATCGTGGCGACCAGCACAGGGTGGGGAGGGGGAGCGGAGGTGGGGGGCGTAGTAAAGGGGGCAGTGGGGGTTGAGGTCCCCGGGGGGCCCCCCCATGAGCAATATAGAAACACATGGGAGCTTTGCAACCCGCCCCACACACACCTCCAGAATACTCGCTAGTGTGTGGGGTGGGGAAGGGAAAACACAGAGCTGGGCCTACCCAGCCGCCCCCCGCCGCCACCCCCCAGGGCAGGGGGGCCTGATGGGGGAAGCTGGGAAACACCCCGACTGCAAGGCAGCTATGTGGGGCAGGAAATGGGGAAGGCAGGGCCCCAGCGCCAACCTACGCCCCGATCCAAAATAAGACAAGACTCAATGTCACCCCCCCAGTGGCCAAAACAGGGAGTGCAGACAGCACGGCCTGGATGCTATACTAGGACCCCAGCCCCGCGCCAGTGGGGAAGGAAGAGGGGCAGGGCCCAGGAGAGGGAGGGGCGGGGCCAATACGAGGCCCCACCCATCTCCGGCTCACACAGGGTTTCACTGGATCTGGACTTCGGGCTGTGGCGGCGGCTGCTGGTTCTGGGGAGGTTCCACGTGGTTCTGCTCAGGGGCGGCCGGATCTGGAACGGAGACAGGAGAAGGGGGGTTGGCACGAAGCCACTAGACCCTCGCTCCCCTCCCGGGGAGAACCCAGGAGTCCTGGCTCCCCTCCCAGAGCCAGGAATAGAACCCAGGAGTCCTGGCTCCCTCCTCGCCGCTCTAACCACTAGACCCCACTCCCCTCCTAGAGCCAGGAATAGAACCCAGGAGTCCTGGCTGCCATCTTACCTGCAGGGGCGGCGTGTGGGGCCTGGGCCTGGAATTTCGGCTCCTCCCCAGGGTCCGGCGCCACCCCCTGCTGGCTTTTCCTCTGCTCCATGTGCAGCACGGCCTGGGGGAGGGGGGGGGGGAGGAAAGGGTTAATCCTGGGCCTGCTCCCACATTGGCCCTGCTGAGGGGGGAGGCGGGGCAGCCCCTACCCCACCCCCACTGGGATGGGATTTGCTGGTATCCGCCCCCCCCCCCGCCCCAAATACCCCGCAGGGGACAGATACATGGGGGAAGACACACAGTTGGGGGGGGGGAAGCTGATCCCCCCATCCCATAATTTCCCACTCCTGTAGGGGGGCAAGGGAGGGAGGGGGGACTCCTCCTGGGATGGGGGGATGGGAGGGGGCACCCCCGCAGCGCCCCCACCTGCTGATACTCTTTCTTCTGGGCGTCCAGCCGGACCTGCTGCTGCTGCAGATCCTGGTGCTGGCGCCGCAGTTGCTCCGCCCGCCGGCCAAGCTCCGCCTCCTGGGCCGCTAGCTCCGCCTCGAACCGCTGCAGCTCCGCCTCCGAGTACACCTGGGTCTCGTCCACCGTCTGGGGAGGAGGGGGGGTGAGAGCCGGGACTGACCCCCACTCCTCGGACTCCGCCCCCCCATTAGACAGACTCCCCAAATCCCTACCCCCCCCCCAACACCCACCTCCCAGCTGCCCGACTCCGCCCCCACCTCCCTCCTCCACCCCCCATCCCAGCCGCCCCTGATTCCGCCCCCAACACCACCCCCTCCTCTACACCCACCTCCCCCTCCACACCCACCTCCCGACTCCACCCCCTCCTCCACCCCCCATCCCAGCCGCCCCTGATTCCGCCCCCCGACACCACACACCCCCCGACACCACCCCCTCCTCTACACCCACCTCCCCCGACTCCGCCCCCTCCACACCCACCTCCCGACTCCACCCCCCCATCCCAGCCGCCTGACTCCGCCCCCCCTGACCCCACCCCCTCCTCTACACCCACCTCCCCCGACTCCGCCCCCTCCACCCCCACCTCCCGACTCCACCCCCCCATCCCAGCCGCCTGACTCCGCCCCCCCTGACACCACCCCCTCCTCTACACCCACCTCCCTTGACTCCGCCCCCTCCACACCCACCTCCTGACTCCACCCACCCATTCCAGCTGCCCGACTCCGCCCCCCCTGACACCACCCCCTCCTCTACACCCACCTCCCCCGACTCCGCCCCCTCCTCTACACCCACCTCCCTCCTCCACTCCCCATCCCAGCCGCCCGACACCACCCCCTCCTCTACACCCACCTCCCGACTCCACCCCCTCCTCCACCCCCCCATCCCAGCCGCCCGACTCCGCCCCCCCGACACCCCCCCTCCCCCGACTCCACACAGCCCCCCCGACACCCCCCCTCCTCTACACCCACCTCCCCCGACTCCGCCCCCTCCTCCACACCCACCTCCCAGCCCCCAGCCTCGTTAAACTCCTTCTTCTCGGTGGATTTCAGGAATTCCTCCAGCGTCACCAGCCGGTCCTGGTTCAAGTCCACCTGGGGGGTGGGGAAGGAGATAAAGGGGTGAGATGGGGGTCTGGACCTCCCCCACTGCAAGTGGAGACCATTGCTCCTTGTTCTGTCATCTGCCCCCACTGAGAACAGTCTAGATCCATCCTCTCTGGACCCCCTTTCAGGGAGTTGAAAGCAGCTATCAAATCCCCCCTCAGTCTTCTCTTCTGCTGACTAAACAATCCCAGTTCTCTCGGCCTCTCCTCAGAAGTCACGTGCTCCAGCCCCCTGATCATTTCTGTTGCCCTTCTCTGGACTCTTTCCAATTTGTCCACATCCTTCTTGTAGTGTGGGGCCCAAAACCGGACCCAGTTCTCCAGACGAGGCCTCCCCAGTGTCCAATAGACGGGAACGATCACGCCCCTCGATCTGCTTTCGGTTTCTTTTTGCCGAAGAGAATTCCCTCCTTTGGGGGCGGGAAAAGCCCCGTGTGTGCCCAGGAGTGAAGCACGATTTGGGGGAGGGGGCGCCAGCCAGGCGGCGAGGGGTAGCTAAGCTGGGGGAAGGCAGGGCGGGACCCCAAGATCTGAGGATCGGGGGATCCCCCAAACGACCCGGCTCAAGGGATGAGTCAGAGACCCCCGGGGCAGCATGTTGTGGGGGGGGTGGGGGGCCCTCGTTCTGCTGGGCCCTCGCGAGACGCTGTGGGGCAGAGAGGATTTGACCACCCCCCGCCCCCTTCCCCCACCCGGGGGTCACTCACGTTCTTCATGACGTGCTCCCGCATCCGCAGACGCTCCTCCTCCATCTCCAGCATGTCGTCCTCCTCGTTCCGGGGGTCGTAGACCTTCTCTAGCTGGGGGGGCGGGGCAGCTGATCAACCCCCGCCCGGCTGCTTAGCCTCGCCCACTAATGGCCCCACCCGCTGCTGCTCCACCCCCCACGGCTCAGGCCCACACACCCACCACTGCCCGCAAGGGTCCCGCCTGCTTCATCCCCCTCACAGCTCAGCCCCGCCTGTCCCATCCCACCGCTGCCCCCAATAGTTTGTCCAGCTCCCTTCCCGACTCTCCCCCTCTTTGCTGCCCCCTGCTGTCCGACTATGCACCCATCCCATCCCCCCAGACGGCTAAACCAGTGTCCCCAGCTTCCCCCAGTCCCTTGGCGTCCAGGAGGAAGGATAATAGGCAGCCCTGGAGCCCAGGCCCCTCCCCGCACAGGTCTTCCCCACACACACCCCCATGTCCCCCCCACACACCCCGAGGGAACTCACCTCCTTGGTGAAAAGCGCTTCCAATTCTTGTTCGTCAAGAACCCCGTCGCTGTTTGTGTCTGCAACAGACGGGGGGTGAGCGCAGCCGGGGCAGGGGAATCTCCCCTCTAGGGGGCAGCAGCTCCCATCCGACCCCCAGGGCGGGGACTGGCTGACTCATGGGGGCTCGGAATGGGGCCCAGGGACTTTACCCTCTAGGGGGCGCCAGCCCCACCTCACTCTCCCGCATGGCCACCGACGAGTGACCAGTTTCCCAGTTCCTAGGAGCCACAGATCCCCACGACAAACCCCCGCCCCGCCGGGGGGGCAAAGACTCTCAATACACCTGGGGGAGGTTCGGGGGGTGTCAATTTCTCTCCACCCACTATTGGATGGGACTTAGTGTGTTACCAAGCCTGGCCCCCTCCCCCAGCCCCTAAATCCCTTGAACGGAGGACAGGATGTTCCCGACTCCCCTGGGGGCGGCTTCCTAAGCAGGGGGCGCTGCACACACCCCCCCGCACGGAGGGGGGAGCTGGGCAGAGGTTCAGGACTGCCTGGGGCAGGAGTGGGGAGAGTCACGGGGTGGGGAGGGATATAGGCCCCTCACCGTGCAGTTTGAAGAAAGTTTTGGGATTAAACTCGCTGGGATCCAGCCCGTCTGTCTCTTCCCAGACTTCCTTGAGCTGATCTCGGCTGCCCTGTAGGGGGCAGAGTCAAGGGGAGGAGGGGATAAAACCCAGGTCTCCTGGCTCCCAGCCCCCTACCTGCCAATCATCATTCAGGCTCTGCCCCACTTGACTTTCCCCTACCATTACTCCACATTCTCCCAGAGCTGGGAGGGGGCGGGGAAGGGGCTAATCCCTACCCGCATCATCGAGCCCTCCCTCTGCCTGAGCCTACGACCAGAGACCACCTCCGCCCCCTGCAGCGAGGAGTTCCACAGATGAGTTCAGCAAGAGCATGGCCATTTGCTCCGTGTCGCCCTCTGGTGGCTCGTGTCCCTATAGCTGGACAGACATAAGCAACCTCCATCACCTCCCATCCCCCACAGCGGTGGGCTCTCTGGGGTAACCCTCTGCCCCCCCCCCCCCCCCGCCCGTAAGCAGGGAGCTCTGCAGATTAATGCTGACTTGTGACCCCTTCAGCAACAGGTCCTGCAGGCAAATGTGTCCCTCTCTCCCATACACCTGCACACCCTGCAGCAAGGAGTTCCCCAGGTAACTCCCATGTCCAGCTCCGCCCCCCTCCCCACCCAGCTCAGGGGGAGCACAGCCCCCTGTGCCTGGGGGCGGGGCCTCACCGGGACGTTGACTTTGGGGTGCTCCTTGTGCTTCTGGCGCAGCTCCTGGAAACGGGCCTCCTCCGCCCGCCGCTTCTCCTCATCCAGGGACTTGAGGTACTCGCGCCGTTCGTGCTCCTTCAGCATCTCGTAGCGTTTGAACTCCTCGTGGTGGGCCGCGTCGTAGTTCTCCAGGTCCTTGGTGGCCTGCCAGAGGGGCGGCCATCAGCACGGAACCCAGGAGTCCCCGCCCCTCCTCGCTCTAACCACTAGACCCCGCTCCCCTCCCAGAGCCGGGGAGAGAACCCAGGAGTCCCAGTTCCCAGGAGTCCCCGCCCCGCCTCGCTCTAACCACTAGACCCCGCTACCCTCCCAGAGCCGGGGAGAGAACCCAGGAGTCCCAGTTCCCAGGTGTCCCCGCCCCGCCCCGCTCTAACCACTAGACCCCGCTCCCCTCCCAGGGCCAGGGAGAGAACCCAGGAGTCCCAGTTCCTAGGAGTCCCCGCCCCGCCTCGCTCTAACCACTAGACCCCGCTCCCCTCCCAGGGCCGGGGAGAGGACCCAGGAGTCCCACTTCCCAGGAGTCCCCGCCTCGCTCTAACCACTAGACCCCGCTCCCCTCCCAGAGCCGGGGAGAGAACCCAGGAGTCCGGGCTCCCAGCCCCCCCACTGCCCTGACCCAACCATGTCATGTTCTCTCCACACTCTACCCCCCACCCCATGCTGGGCGAGTCCAATGGATCCAAGGGGATGTGGGGGTTAAAGGGTTAACAGGAGGGGATTTCCCCACATGGGGGGGGGGGCAGGATTCCCCATCACTGTATCCGGGAAGAGGATGGGATGAACCACCCCACCCACCCAGCTCCCCCCTCCCCTGTGACCCCGTCCCCCGCCTGAAGAATTGGTTCCTTCTGACACCCCCCCCCCCCCGCGCGCTCACCGCCTGGATGAGCAGCTCCAAGTCCCGGGCCTCGAAGGTTTGCTGGTTCTGGGGGTCCAGGTGCTCGAACTGCTTCAGCAGCCCCAGGTGATCGATCTGCACGTCTGGGGGAGACACGGGACTCAGGGGGGCGGGGCCTGGCCCCTCTCGGGGGCGCCGGCTCCCATCCTCCCTCGCTGAGTTGGGGAAACTGAGGCAGGCTGGGAAAAGGTGAAAGTTCACCAGGTACCACTAGCCAAGCTGGGAAAAGGACCCGAGTTCTCCCCGTCATCTTCCCCCCCCCCCTGCCCCTCCCAGCGCTGGGGAAGGAACCCAGGCGTCCGGGCTGCCCACTCACTCTGCTCCATGGTGGCGTCCATCTTGGCCTTGAGCAGCATGCGGAGCCGGGAGACCTCCTGGCGCTTCAGCTCGTCCAGCTTGGTGCGGACGTGGTGGCTCACGAAGTCCAGCTCCTTGCTCAGCTTCCCGCTCTGCCAGGGAGTGGGGGGGAGGAGCCGCCGTGAAGACACGCCCCCTTCCACATGCTCCGCCCCTGTCCGCCCAAAAGACACGCCCCTCCCCCATGCCCCGCCCCCAGCCGGCCCACTGTGGGGGCAGACAAGACTCGCCCCCTTTTCCATGCCCCGCCCCCAGCCAGCCCATCCTGAGTCTGGAAAGGACACACCTCCTGCCCCATGCCCCGCCCCCAGTCAGCCCACCTTGGGGCCAGAAAAGACACGCCCCCTTTTCAATGCCCCGCCCCCAGCCAGCCCATCCTGAGTCTGGAAAGGACACGCCTCCTGCCCCATGCCCCGCCCCCTGCCCCCCCAGAGGGGAAAGGCCCCGCATCCCGTTCCTCTCACCTTGATGTCTTCGGCATTGGCCGCCTGCAGCTTCTCCCGGAAGTGACTGTCCGTCTCCAGCACGTTGATCACCTCCTGCAGGTAGCGGTGGTAATACAGCCCCGTGTCCTGCCGAGGGACAGCGAGAGGTCAGACCACAGGCCCCTCCCGGCCAGGGGGGCGCCCCCCTCCCCCCCCAGGAGGCACTGAATCTGCCGGGGATGGACAGCGGCCCCAGTGGGAAACTTTTCGTCCTGTTTTTCAGCAGGCCGCAGCCTGCCTCAGTTTCCCTCTGTACGCTGCACTGCTCGCCAGCAGAGGCCAAAGTATTACTCCTGGAATACTGCGGAGGGTGGGAGTCTCCGGTCTCATCTCAGGACCCCTGAACTGGGTGGGAGAAGCCATCAAGTGATCCATCCAGTCGCCCATCCTCAGCATCTGGCAAACAGAGGCCAGGGACACTATCTCTGCCCATCCTGGCTAATAGCCGTCGATGGGCCGATCCTCCATGAACTTATCTAGTTCTTTTTTGAACCCTGTTATAGTCTTGGCCTTCACAACATCCTGTGGCAAGGAGTTCCATAGGTCAACTGAGCGCTGTGTGAAAAAATACTTCCTTTTGTTTGTTTGAAACCTGCTGCCTGTTCATTTCATTGGGTGATCCCTAGTTCTTGTGTTATGAGGAGCAAACAACACTTATTTACTTTCTCCACGGCAGTCATGATTTTATAGACTTCTATCATATCTCCCGAGTCGTCTCTTTTCCAAGCTGAAATCATTTTGGTTGCCTTTTTTGGTTGCCTTTTAAAATCCCAACATATCTTTTTCGAGATGGGGCGACCAGATCTGCACGCAGTATTCAGGATATGGGCATACCATGGATTTATATAGCGGCAATATGATATATTCTGTCCTGTTATCTATCCCTTTCTTAATGATTCCCTTAATGATCATATCGGTAACTGACAAGACGGGCAGGGAACATTCAGCTATGTTTGGGAAGGCGGCGCGGCGGCAGGATCCAATTTTAGATCGTAAGCGTCGATTTCCCCGGACACGCGGAAGAAACCAGCGCCGTCGATGCAAATCGAAACTCAACTTTCTGTATTTTGAGGCCGTGTTGAAAACCGACGGGGAGAAAAACTGAAGAGAGGCGTAAAAATAAACACAGATCTTTGCTGCCGAAATGATCCATAAACATCGAGCCAAGCCGAGGGGAAATCCACGTCGTGCTGATGTTTTCATTCACGTCTAAAGTCCTTTAAAGCGAACTAGGCAGCGGCTGATCTCAGCAGGGACCAAAGAGCCCTGGATGTCCTTGGCTTATTGATCAGGGCGGTTGATCATTTTCAAACTAAGCTGCGAGCCAAAGCGGCTGCCAAGGGGTTTTTCTTCCTCCCCAGCCAGCGGCCACGGCGTGAATTTTGGGGCGTGGGTTAGAACCGAGCTGAATTCAGGGGGGGCCACCGCACGTCAGGTGCAATTTCTCTGTGCGCCGGCCAGGTGAAGTGTTGATTTATTGTCCGACTTCAATCCTATCCCAGCCGAGTGAGTTGGCTGGTTAAATTCACACACGCAGCCCCTGAAGGGGGGGGGGGGGCCTCTCAGCTCTCCTGCTGTGACACCCCTACCAGGAAACCCTTTGGTTTCTGTCGTCTCAGGTACCCGTCACCCAGCCGGTCTCTGGTTATTCCCCAAGAAAATCAGGGTCAAACTTTGAGAGGCTGCAGCGGAAAGGATCCATTAAAGGAAGGGGCAGGAACCCGGGAGTGGATAGCGCTGGGGGGGATCTGCCCCACATATTTAGGATTTGTCGTGACCCCCAAGCAGCTAAACTCCAATGCCTGAGAGGTTTTATAAAAAGGCGGCCGGGCTCGGGGGGGAAGGCTCGGACAGTGACCCGTGCCTCAGTTTCCCCCTGTCTATACCATGGAGGAATAGCACTG
Organism: Sternotherus odoratus; assembly: GCA_032164245.1. NCBI lineage: Eukaryota > Metazoa > Chordata > Testudines > Kinosternidae > Sternotherus > Sternotherus odoratus. The sequence continues at coordinate 2,106,356 of JAVMKO010000043.1, read as the reverse complement.
CCCTTGCTCACAGGAGGGGGGTGAGGATTAAGGATCCTGCGGGGAGGCTGAGACACGATGCTCACAGAGACCAGACAGGTACCCCAGACACACAGAAGCAGCTCAGTCTTGGTGAGGAGCCAGCGGAACTCCCTGCTACAAGACAACTGCGAATTGTTGGGTCAAAAAAAGAAAGAAGGGGGGGCTGAGATCAAGAAAGGGATTCCAATCTTGGGGTACCCTGACCGAGCCGTGCATCACAGGCCCAAAAAAGGGACCGGATACCAGACATGGGACCGGACTCGGCAGCCGGTGGAACTCCCTGCTACAAGATGATGGAGCGACAACCAGTCCGACAAGGGGCCCGAGACCCAGCCTCTTACCGGCGGTTCCGGGGGGGCCTCTTCCTCCTTCTTCCCCGTCTTGGGCCGGTCGATGGGCACAGACGCCGCGACGGCAAACAGGGCGGTGGCCACAAGCCAGGAGAGCTGCATGGTTTCTGGAGCTGACCTGCAGGGAGCCCGGGGGGGGGGGGGGGGGAGGTGGGTGATTAGTGGGGCAGGGGGAGAAGTGTGGGGGTCGGTTGTATGTGGGGTAGGGAGTGGAGGGGGCTCCCTGGACTGAGCAGGAGATGGAAGGGGGGGGGCATGGAGGTCTCTGAGTGTGGGGGGGGGGGAGCTCCCTGAACACGGGGCCTCTCTTGGGGGGGCAGAGAGTACAGGAGGTCCCGGTGCTGCGAAGGGGGGGGGTGTCATTCTGGGGGATCTTTATATGGGATTCACACCCACCTGCTGTGATGTTGGGGGGCAAGGGGGTCCCTGTGGTGGGTGGGGGGCAGAACAGGGTGTTACTGGGGGAGGGAGCCTAGGAAGGGGCTGGGGGGGTCTCGGTGAGCAGGGGGCTCCCCTGGAATATGTGGAACAACCCCCAGCCGCTGTGATAATGGAGGCCTGTGGGGGGGGGGGGGTCAGAGGATCCTTCTCCAAAAGGGAGGGGCTGCCTGGGGAATGGGGTCCCTGTGTGCGGCTGACCCCCAACCTCTCAACCCTAGAAGGGGACCCCAGGGGCTGCGCTGGGGTCTGAGGAGGGTCCCTGGGGTAAAGGGAGGAAAGACCCCCAAGGCCAGGCAGGGGAGTAGCTGGGGGGGGGGGGGGGAATCCCGTTGGGCACTGGGGTATGGGAAAAACCTCAAGGGGGCGAGGTAACCCAAGAGGGGTTGAAGGGGGGGTGAGCAGGGGGGCAGATCTCAGGCTTGGGGGGCGGGATCCCCATGGAGGACCCGTAGGGGGGGGGACGACAGATCCAGGGGGTGGCTGGAGGGAATCCCCATGGAGAGGGGTGAGTGGAGATGAGGTTCCCGGCGGGGGAGGGGGAAGGGGGCGGGACAGATCCTGGCGGGGGGGGGAGGGGAATCCCCGGGAGGGAGAAGATCTCAGCAGTGGGGGGAGCGGCTGGGGTAGATCCCCGCGATGGGGGAGGGATCCCATGGGGGGCAGACCCCGGCGGTGGGGGAGACATTCCCGGAGCGGGAAGATCCCGGCGGGGGTGGGAGATCCCGGGAGGGTGGGAGATTCCCCGGGGGGGGGGGCAGATCTGAGATCCCGGCGGCGGGGAGAGGGGAATTCCCGGTGGGGGGGCAGATCCCGGCGGGGAGGGGAAATCCCGGGGGGGGGGATATCCGAGATCCCGGCGGCGGGGGGAGGGGAATTCCCGGTGGGGGGGGGCAGATCCCGGCGGGGAGGGGAAATCCCGGGGGGGGGGGGATATCCGAGATCCCGGCGGCGGGGGGAGGGGAATTCCCGGTGGGGGGGGCAGATCCCTGCGGGGGGGGGGAGATCCCGGGGGGGGGGGAGATCCGAGATCCCGGCAGCGGGGGGAGGGGAATTCCCGGTTGGGGGGTTCCCGGGGGGGGGTCTCGGTCTCTCCCGGACTCACGCTGCGGCCCCGCTTCTCCCCCCGGCTCCGCTCGACACAGACAGCAGCGGAAACGTCGCTTCCTGCCGCCCGGATGCCCCGCCCCCTCGTTTGCATAGAGAGCCCCGCCCCCTCTTATATCCCGCTCCCGCCGCGGGAAGCCACGCCCCCTCTCCCCTTTTGCTCCACGTTGTTTTCTCCACGACAAGCCACGCCCCCGGGCGAGATTTGCGCTTCTAGCCACGCCCACGAGTCTGTATTTCCATATAGAGCCACGCCCCCTTCCCTCCCCTGAACCCTACACCCTGGGAAAGGGGGAAGAGAGGGGAAAGGGGGACTGGGGACAGGAGGGGGCCACTAGGGTAGCGGGGACAGGCCCTGCCCCCCTGAGCCACCCCATCCCCCGCCCTGGGGCTGGGTGGGACCAGCGCCCCCTAGAGGGGACAGGCCCAGCCCCATTCCCTGCCCCCCTGAGCCACCCCATCCCCCACCCTGGGGCTGTATGGGACCAGCGCCCCCTAGAGGGGACAGGCCCTGGCCCATTCCCTGCCCCCCTGAGCCAGCCCGGCCCTACAGAGGAAACACAAGAGTCCAGGAGGGAATTCGCCTTCATCCCTTGTTGCCCACCGTGGCACCGCCGCAACGGTGACCACCGTCCAATCAGAAGGCAGCGAAGGGTTTGCCCCTCCCCCCCGCGAGGGGATGGGGGGTGTCAGTGCAGTGGGGGGGGGGGGTTGCTGAGAGGTTCCCTCGGAGCGAGGGGTGGGAGAGGGATGAGTTGACCCCAGGCAGCACAGAGTGGGGCTGTAAAGGGGATGGGGGGGGGAGGAAGTGGACTCACACAATCCCCCCCTACACACACAGACACCCTCCCCTCCCCTCCCCCTGCCAGTTACCCAACCCCCTCCTCGAGGACCCCCCAGAACCATGGGCCTGTCCCGCCCTTGGCTGCCAGCCCACCGGGGCAGGGGCTCTCTCCGGCTGTGGGGCTGGGCACTGCCCGGCCCGACGGGGCCCTGAGCTCAGCTGGGGCAGGGCCGGGCAGGTTAAGAAATCCAAGCCGATTATGGAGGAGACAATCCAGTGGCCTCCCCCCTGGCCGGGAGCTGGAGCGTGTGTGTGTGTGGGGGGGGTCAGATCTCATCCTCCCCGCCCCAGGTCAGACCTGCCGGAGCCAGACCCGGAGCCGGTGTCCCCGTTCCCCTCAACGCTCACAGGTAGGAGGTGGGAGTGGGGGAGGACACCCCTCTCCTATCCCTGAAGACTGACAGCCAGCATGAAAAGTGGAGCTGGGAGGCAGGACTCCTGGGTTCTCTCCCCTGCTCTGGGAGTGGGGTCTAGTGGTTAGTGAAGGCAGGGTGAGAGCCAGGACTCCTGGGTTCTCGTCCCCCCTCTGGGAGGGGAGGGGAACCTAGTGGTTGATGGAGCAGGGGGACTGGGAGCCAGGACTCCTGGGTTTTCTCCCCTGCTCTGAGAGGGGAGGGGAGCCTAGTGGTTAGAGCGGGAGAGAGGGGCTGGGAGCCAGGGCTCCATGTGTCTAAGGAGAAACCATGAACAAGTCCATCTCCTCCCCATGCCTCAGTTTCCCTCTCTGTGACCGGGGGGGGGGGGGAGGGGTGGACAGGGGGCTTGTGGCACTCAGTGAATTTTTCTCTCCTCCAGGCCCAGCTGGAATCTGGCCCCCTCCCACCATGAACACGGCAGGGCGGGGAGACATGTAAGCTTGGGGATGGGGGGGTGCATTAAGGGGGGGGTGGGGGCAGTGTGCGGGAGCTGGTGTTGTGTGTTCGGGGCAAGGTGTCTGTGAGTTCAACCCCTCTAGTCCTCGTTAATCCCTAATGAGCTAATCCTGCTTTATCAGGGCGGGGGAGGGGGTCTTAATTAGCGGCTGTTGCTTCCCTCATTCCCCCTTCCCTACTTGCTGGGGTGCCCCCTAGAGACCCCTCTTCTAAGCAGGGGTCTCTATCTGGGCCCCCCAGGGTCACTTATACCCTTGCAGGGACATTCCCAGTGCAAGGGCCCCAACTTCCCCTCCTTAGATTCCCCCTGCGTTCCCTGTGTACCCAGCCCCCATGCTCCACCCCAGAGGTGCCGCAACCCAGCGCTGGGCAAGGGGTCCCCATATAACCGGCCTCCCGGCCTCCACCCCAGAGGGGTCGCATCCCAGCACTGCATGGCGGGGGTTCAGCTGGGGGCACCTATGACATCACAAACTCTGGCGCCGTGGCGACCGGAATCCCCCACCCCGGTCGGTTGCAGCCCTGGGGACTGGCGAAGGCAGGGGTCTGCTGGGGGGTGGCCCTTGGGTGCGTGGCCGGTGGCAGGATGGCGCGGAGCTCCTACCGGCGCCTGCCCTCCCACCCCGCCTCGCCGCCCGACAGCCCCGGCTCCTTCTTTTACTTCAGCCTGAGCGAGGAGCCCGCTTCCCTGCGGCAGCAGAAGCTGGAGCTGCAGGTAGGTGCCCAGAGCGGTGCCCTCACCCCCCCCCAGGGGGGGCTGCGATCAAGGGGATCGGGGCTGGGAGCGGCGCCCCCGGGGGGTTCTGGGATCGAGGGGATCGGCGCCCCCGGGGGGTTCTGGGATCGAGAGTATTGGGGGTGGGAGCGGCGCCCCCAGGGGGTTCTGGGATCCAGGGGATCGGGGCTGGGAGCGGCACCCCTGGGGGGTTCTGGGATCGAGGGGATCGGCGCCCCCGGGGGGTTCTGGGATCGAGAGGATTGGGGGTGGGAGCGGCGCCCCCAGGGGGTTCTGGGATCAAGGGGATTGGGGCTGGGAGTGGCACCCCGGGGGGTTCTGGGATCAAGGGGAGCGGCGCCCCCAGGAGGTTCTGGGATCGAGGGGATCCGGGCTGGGAGTGGCACCCCGGGGGGTTCTGGGATCGAGGGGATTGGGGCTAGGAGTGGTGCCCCCATGGGGTTCTGGAATCGAGGGGATCGGTGCCCCCAGGAGGTTCTAGGATCGAGGGGATCGGGGCTGGGAGCGGCACCTCTGGGGGGTTCTGGGATCAAGGGGAGTGGCGCCCCCAGGAGGTTCTGGGATCGAGGGGATCGGGGCTGGGAGCGGCACCTCTGGGGGGTTCTGGAATCGAGGGGATCGGTGCCCCCAGGAGGTTCTAGGATCGAGGGGATCGGGGCTGGGAGCGGCACCTCTGGGGGGTTCTGGGATCAAGGGGAGTGGCGCCCCCAGGAGGTTCTGGGATCGAGGGGATCGGTGCCCCCTGGGAGTTCTGGGCGGGCAGAGGCTGGACTCCAAAGGGGGGGGGTGTCTTCCCAGGGCAGCGCCTCCAGGGCGTGTTCTGCTTTCCTGCCCCCTTTCCCCCCCACCCCACCCCCAGCGCCGCATCTTTGAGAAGAAGCAGCGTCGGAAGCGCCAGGAGCCGCTCATGGTCCAGGCCAACCCCGACGCCAAGGTGAAGGGCCGCCGGGGGCGCCGGCCCGAGGAGCGCACCCCCCTGATGGAGTCCTGCAGCGACCACAGCCTCTGCAGCGGTGAGGGGGGGCGGCGGCGGGAGCCGGGGTCTCTCTGTGCTCACCCGTGTCATGAGTCCCCCTCTGGTCTCAGCCCTGTTTCTTCATTGCAGGGGCGGGGCTTAGGTTCAATGGGCGTGGCTTCCAAAATTAGGCCCCGCCTTCTGCCAGAGGTAACGCCACAAGGGAGGTTAACAATTTGCCTGTGTCAGAGAACCCGGCAGGGGAAAGGGGCGTGGTTTGGGCATAGGGGGCGTGGTTTGTCATGGGGCGGGGCTTCGTCAACAAAGGCCACGCCCAGAGCAGAGGGCGTGGCTCTTCTGGTGTCCCTCTGTCACTCACGATGGAGGCGGAAGGGCGGGTCTCCCTGGGGGTGGGGCTTGCCTGCTGGGGGCGGGGCTCACGCGCCAGGCCCCGCCCCCAGCGCTGGGGGTGCCCTGGTGCCCGGGAGGTGACGGTCTCTCTCGGCCCGTAGGAACCAGCAACCCCTTCCTGGTGGAGTCGGTCCCGGAGGCCCATCGCCCCGCTGACGCCTGGGGCTGCTCCGTGCACCTGGACCGGGGCCCCCGAGCCGGGGGGGAGGCTGCAGGTAACATGGGGGGCGGAGGAGAGATCCTGGGGGTGGGGCCGGTCCCTGGTGGGACCCCCCCGGCTCCGCCCAGACAGTCACCCTCTGCCTCCCCCATCCAGGGGCCTCCGACGTGGAGCTGGAAGAGGCCGTCCTGGAGGACAAGCGGCCCGTCAACAAGGCCAAGAAGGTGCCCAGCTCCACCCGCAGGGGCTGGCCGGCCAAGCAGAGAGGGGGTGAGCGCGGCCGGAAACAGGCGCAACCGTTGCCGTGCAACCGTTGCTATGCGTGGGCACCATAATATGTGCCCCGGTCCGTTGCGGTGCCCGGAGGCATGTGCCGGTCCGTTGCTATGCGACGGTTGCCATGCTGCGTGCACCGGTTCGTTGCCATGCAACCGTTGCCGCCATCATAGGTCTGTCACCCTGTTGCTGTGGAGTCCTGATGCCTGCCTGGTTCCATTGCTGGTTCCATTGCTGTGCAACCCTTGCTGCTGTGTTGTCACACTCCTATCCCCTTAGCAACGGTTGCTATGACGCACCTTGCCCAGCCTTTTAAAGGGGACAGCGCACCCTTTGACACCCCCCCCCATCTCTACCCCCGTCCCCCTCTCTGCCCCGCAGCCGGCCGTGCCAACACCAGACGCCCTCAGAGCTCAAAGTCGAAGGCCTTGTCGCCCGCACGAGGGGAACGAGTCCCCTCTGTCATCGTGGAGTTCAGAGGTGGGGCTCTGGGGGGGTCTGGGGGGGACGTGGGGTGGGGCTGGATGTGCGAGGGTGGGGCATGGGGACTGTGGCCCTGGTGCAACGGGCCCAGGCGGGGTAAGAGCGGCTCGGCATGGGGGGGAGGCGTCTCCTCTGGCACTAACCCCCTCCCTGCCCCCCCCAGACCCTCAGGACAGCAGCGACGGGGACGCCCCCCCGGAGGCCGGCGCCACGGGCTGGAAGTCAGACCAGGAGGGGGATTCGGAGAGGGAGGGGCAACCGCCCCAGGACCCCCCCAAACCCTCCTCCCCCGTCAGGAGAAGACAGGACAGGAAGCTCCCCGGCAGAGGTGAGCTGGGGGGGGGGAGGCGGGAGGCGAGGGAGAAGGGCATTGTGGGCAGGGGTGGGGTGGATCGATTGGCCCCTCTCTGCTGATGGGGGCCTGGGTGTGGCAAAGGATTCTGGGACACAGCGGTGAGGTGGGGGAGGGCCCGGTGGCGATGGGGGGGTTGGGTGGACGCATGGCAGGTGGGGGGAGCAGCCAGCCAGGGGGGCTCAGGGGAGGAGGGCCCTTGGGGGGTGGGGTACACCGGGTGGCGTTGGGGGCAGAGGGGGCCGGGGCGCTTCTGACCTTCCCCCCCATCTCCCCCCCAGGGTCTTTCGACGGCCCCCCCAGTAGCAGCGAGGAGGAGGACGGAGACTCCGACATCCTCTGCAGGTCCCTGGAGCCCGCGCCGGAGCCCGACACCCCCGGCGTAAGGACCGGGGTGACACGGGGGGGGGGTGCCCGGAGGACGCCCCCACGCCAGGCTCCCACCCATCGCGATGGCCCCGTGCCCCACACACGCCTCCTACACTAGTATCTGCCCTGGGCGTTTGCCTCCTGGCCCCATGACCCCCCCCCCCACGGGCCTCACCCCTCTCCCTCCCCTGCAGCCTCCGGAGCTGGCACCAGGGACCCCGTGGCCCCCACGGCCGGAGGAGCTGGAGGGGTTCGTGCTGCGTCCGGCGCCCCCCGGGGTGACCGTCCGGTGCCGCATCAGCCGGGACCGCAAGGGGGTGGACAAGGGCGTCTTCCCCTTCTACTACCTCCACCTGGAGAGAGACGACGGGAGGAAGGTACGGGGGCGGGGAGAGGGGGGCTCTGTGGGGCACAGGCTGAGGGGAGGCAGAGAAGGGGGGTGCAATGGGGCAGAGGCCGGGCGGAAGCAGCAGAAGGGGGGGTGCAATGGGGCAGAGGCCGGGGGGAGGCAGCGGGAGAGGGGAGCACTGTGGGGCAGAGGCCGGGGGAGGCAGTGGGAGAGGGGAGCACTGTGGGGCAGAGGCTGGAGGAGGCAGCGGGACAGGGGGGGCGCCGTGGGGCGGAGCCCGGGGGGAGGCAGCGGAAGAGGGGGGCGCCGTGGGGCGGAGCCCAGGGGGAGGCGGCGGAACAGGGGGCACCGTGGGGCGGAGGCCGGGGCAAGCTGTTCATGTCTGTCTCTCTCAGCTGTTTCTCATGTCTGGCCGGAAGAGAAAAAGAAGCAAAACGTCCAATTACCTCATTTCCCTCGACCCCATCGACCTGTCCCGGGACGGCGACGGCTTCATCGGGAAAGTCAGGTGGGTTCCGCGCCCACCCAGAGGGGCCGCCTCTCCGCCTGGGCGAGGGGTCCCCGTATACCCAGCCCCCGGGCCCCACCCCAGAGGCGGTCGCATCTCAGCACCGGGCGAGGGGTCTCCAGGTGACCGGGCCATTCTGCTCCCCTGCCAGGTCCAATGTGCTGGGTACCAGGTTCACCGTGTTCGATAAAGGGATGAATCCGGAGAAAAAACCCTTCGTCCCGGAGACGGCTCAGATCCGGCAAGAACTGGCGGCCATTTGCTACGTACGTGAGAAAACCTTGGATCCGGGGCACTCCTGCGGGGAAGCTCGCAGCACCGGGATCCCCAGCTAAGGGCACTGCTGCTGGGAAGCTCGCAGCACCGGTGTCCCCAGCTAAGGGCACTGCTGCGGGGAAGCTCGCAGCACCGGGATCCCCAGCTAAGGGCACTGCTGCGGGGAAGCTCGCAGCACCGGGATCCCCAGCTGGGGGCACTGCTCTAGGGAAGCTCGCAGCACCGGGATCCCCAGCTGGTGGCACTGCTCTGGGGAAGCTCGCAGCACCGGGAACCCTGGCTGGGGGCACTGCTGTGGGGAAGCTCGCAGCGCCGGCGTCCCCAGCTGGCCGCTGTTGTGGAGATGAGGAGGGTGTTTTGGGGGCAGGGGGATTTCATGGGGATTCTCTGCTGCTCCTCACAACAGGAAACCAATGTGTTGGGGTTCAGAGGACCCCGAAAAATGACAATTATCATCCCCGGCATGAGCACAGACAACGAGAGAATCAGCATCCGCCCGAAAAACGTGAGGCTGCTGGGGAATGCTGGCCGGGGCACTGCTGCGGGGAAGCTCGCAGCATGAGGGAACCACAATTTGGGGACTGCTGGGGGGTAGCTCGCAGAGCCGTGGAACCCTAGCCAGGGCACTGCTGTGGGGAAGCTCACAGCACCAGGGAACCCCAGCCAGGGCACTGCTGTGGGGAAGCTCACAGCACCGTGGAACCCCAGCCAGGGCACTGCTGTGGGGAAGCTCACAGCGCCGTGGAACCCCAGCCGGGGCACTGCTCTGGGGAAGCTCACAGCACCGTGGAACCCCAGCCAGGGCACTGCTGTGGGGAAGCTCGCAGCGCTGTGGAACCCCAGCCGGGGCACTGCTGTGGGGAAGCTCGCAGCGCTGTGGAACCCCAGCCGGGGCACTGTGTCGCAGCGCTCTGCTCGAACGCCCCCCCCCCCCGGCCCCCTGTCTCTCTTCAGGAACACGAGACGCTGCTGACCCGGTTCCAGAACCGGAACCTCCAGAACCTACTGGTTCTGCAGAACAAGGTGCCGGCCTGGAACGAGGAGACCCAGTCCCACGTGCTGAACTTCCACGGGCGCGTCACCCAGGCCTCCGTCAAGAACTTCCAGATCGTCCCCGACCACGACTGTGAGTGGGGGGGGGGCAGATGGGGGGAGCCAGGCCGGCACTGGGGAACGAGGGGCGGAAAAGGGGAGGCAACAAAGGAGGGATCAGGGCTGCCCCCTCTCTCCCGTTGTGGGGGCAGGACAGGGCCTGGGGTGGTAGACGAGGCTGGATTTGGGGGGGGGGGTCTGAGCCCTACACACTCACCCCCCAGCAGAGTATGCTGGCCTGCAGTCCGTACGGGGGGGTGGTTTGGGGGGGCCTTGGAGCCAGATCAGAGGCTCTTGGGACAGGTTTTGGGGGGATTTGTGGGAGATTGGGGGAACGAAGGGGAATTACGGGAGGGATTGGGGAGATTTGGTGGGCTTGGGGGAAACTGGGGGGGGATTTAGGGAGGTGGGTTGGGGGTATCCGGGGTGAGAATCAGAGGGATTCAGGGGAACTGGGGGGAACTTGAGGGGCTGGTGGGCGGGATTAGGGAGATTTGTGGGGATGGGGAGAACTGGGGGGATGGGGAGAGGTGGATTGGGGGTACTGGGTGAAGATCGGGGGGATTCGGGGGAAAGGGGGGCATTCGGGGAGGCAGGTGGGGGATCAGGGAGATGTGGGGGGGGATAGGGGGGCTGTGCCCCACTCACTAACCCCCCGTCCCCCTCTGCCCCCAGCCGAGTACATTGTGCTGCAGTTTGGCCGAGTGGCGTCCGACGTCTTCACCATGGACTATCGCGCCCCACTCTGCGCCCTGCAGGCCTTCGCCATCTGCCTGTCCAGCTTCGACGGGAAACTCGCCTGCGAGTAGCCCCCGGGCATGACCCCGTGACCTCCGACCCCCAACATGACCTCTGATCCTGTGACCTCTGACCCCTGTCACATCAGGCATGACCCTGTGACCTCTGACCCCCGCAACCTCAGGCATGCCCCCACGACCCTGGACATAACCCCATGACCTCCAACCCCGTGACCGTCCCTCCGCCGTGCTCACATGATCTCCACCCCTGCGACCTCTGACCCATGCTGACCCACACGGAGTGGCTGGTTCCTTTCTGACCCACTCCTTCCCCTGGTGACAGTCCTTGTCACCCTTGACTGCTGAGTCCTTGACTTTACCCTTTGACCTCTCACCATCCTGACCTCTGCCATTTTTAACATCATTCTTGACCTTTGACCTCCCCGTCTGGGCCTCTGACCTCTTTGGGCCTAGCTCATCTTTGACCTATGACCTCTGTGTTTCCTTGTGGCCCTCTGGTCCTTTGACGCCATCCTTGGCGTCCGGTCCATTTGACCCTTAACCTCTGACCCTTCATCCTGACCTTTCCCCTCTGGCCCTGAACCATTTCACCTCTCCCAAAGACGTTGCCATGACGGCGGCTACAGACGCCATCTTGATTGACTCCGTTTCCCCCTGCCCCCAAAGAAGCGGGGTCAGGGCTGTTCTGGGGGACTCCCCCCCAAGACATGGACTATAAAGCGCCCCTCAAACCCGAGAGTGTAACAGATTCTTGATCCAAATAAAATCTACCCAGAAGCGAGACCCCCGAGGGGGGCTGGTTGTTGAGTCCAATGTTGGGGGGGGGTCCCGCCAACCTCACCCCCAGGTTGCTGGATGCCGGGGGCGTTGCCCTAGTCTCGGGATCCCTTCAGGGTGCTGCTCCTGTCCAGACCCCCCCCCCCCGTCTTGAGCCCTGTAACCCTCTCACCAGCAGCGCTGACACACCCCCTCCCCCCCCGATGCCCCGTACCTCAGACACCCCCCAGAATCCCACTACTGAGTCAAAGGGGCCCTTGTTGTACTATGGTTATGAGGCTTGCGTCTGCCTCAGTTTCCCTCAGGGACCCTATATTCCTTCACCCACACCCCTGAGCCTGGTGCCCCTGCCCATGTGTCACATCCCACCCAGCGATTCGGGGGGGGGGGGCATTCTCTGGGGCAGGTTGGCCCTTTGGGAGGACCGAGTGCCTGCAAGGGTGGGGGGAAGCCCTTGGTGGAGGCATCCCAAGCCGAGAGAAAGGGATGAGCAGAAATCACCCCCCACACACACCCCCGTCTGTGCCCCGGAATGTGGGGGGGAGGCTGATCTTCCCCCCGCCTCTCGAACCCGCCCCATAGCCAGTGACCAGGGGTGTGCCACTCTGCCCCGGGCCGCCCCACCCCATCCGCCCCCACACCCCGGCAGCCGCTCAGCCAGCTCCACCATGCACCAGCCAGGCCTGGAGCAGGAGAGACGCCGCTGCCCCCCGGCCCCCCCAGGAGCCCGGCCCCGCCCGCAGTCCGGCCCCCCCCAGGCCATGGCCACCCGCTGGGGCATCTGCTCCGCCGGCAGGATCAGCCACGACTTCCTGGTGGCGCTGAAAACCCTCCCGGCCACGGAGCACCAGGTGGGGCTGGGGAAGAGAATTCAGGACACCTGGGTTCTCGCCTCAGGTGTGGGAGCCTGGTGGGGCTAGTGGTTAGAAGGGGGGGGGGTGTTGGGACCAGGACTCCTGGGTTCCTTCCCTGGCTCTAGGAGGGGAGTGAGGTCTAGTGGTGAGGAGGGGGGTGGGGAAACCAGGACGCCTTGGTTCTGTCCCCAGCTCAGGGAGGGGAGTGGGCTCCAGTGGTTAGAGCAGGGGGGGAGGGGGCTGGTTAGAGCAGGGGGGGAGGGGGCTGGTTAGAGCAGGGGGGGCTGGGAGCCTGGACTCCTGGGTTCTTGGCTCAGTGCTCCCGGACTGGGGGGGGGGGTTGGTTCTGGGGGGGGGTCCCAGCTGCCTCACCCCCCTCCTTTAACCCTCCCCCTGCCAGACTGTGGCCATCGCCGCCCGTGATCTCGGCCGGGCTCAGGAATACGCCCAGAAACACGGGATCCCCCGAGTGTACGGGAGCTACGAGGAGCTGGCGCGGGACCCCGACGTGGGTGAGCCCCCAGGGACCCCCATGGGACCTGACCCAGAGAGAAAACCCTGGGGGGCAGGACACAGGGCCTGTCCCCTCTAGGGGGTGCCGGCTCCCACCCGGCCCCAGGGCAGGGACTGGCTGGCTCAGGGGGGCAGGGAAATGGGGCACCGGGACAGTCTGTGAGCCCAGGGATACGTTTGGGGCAGGCTGAGACCCCGGGAGTGTGGGGACTGAGCTGGGAGGGGTGACCTGCAGCCAGGACGCCTGGGTTCTCTCCCTGGCTCTGGGAGGGAAGTGGGGTCCAATGGTTAGAGAGTGGGGGGAGGGGAGCGACTGGGAGCCAGGACTCCTGGGTTCCACCCCCGTTTCCCCCTCCCCTGGCAGACGTGGTCTACGTGGGGGTCATACACCCCGAGCACCTGCCCGTGGGGCGGCTCTTCCTGGGGGCCGGGAAGCCGGTGCTGCTGGAGAAGCCCCTGGGGATGAACGCGGCGGAGGTGAGGGAGCTGGCGCAGCTGGCCCGGAGCCGGGGGGTCTTCCTGATGGAGGTGAGTGACCCCCCCCTCCCCCGAGCCACCCAGCCCCGCCCTGGGGCATCGGGGCCAGGCCTGACCTCCTGGGGAGAGGACCCCCCAGTGAGCCCCTGCTCCACCCTCCACAGCCCAGCTCCCCCCGCTGAGCCTGCACCCCGTCCCTTGCAGCCCAGTACCCCCTACTGACCTCCCCCGCCCCCCTCACTGCACCCGAGCCCCCTGCTTAGCTGCCCCCCCCCGAGCCCCCCAGTCCAGTGCCTGGCAGAGGACACGGAGGGACGTGGGCTGAACCCCCTGGAGGCCGGGACGTCCCTTATTCCCGACTCTGCGCCCCCCGGAGCTGCGGAATGGCCTGGACAGGGGGGGGGGGTTGGGGGGGCAAAGGGCCCCCAAGTGTGGAAAGGCCCCGCGGGAGGATCCCAGACGGGCGGTGCCGTGGGAGCGGCTGGGAGACAGGCCCCGGCAGGCTGGGGCCGGCCCCGCCCGTGAGCCAGCACCGCAGGGACCCCACCCCGGGTCACGGGCGCCGAGGGTGGGGTAGAGCCACCCCCGCTCGGTCCTGGCACCGCGCCTGCTGGCATTGCCATGGGGCCAAGAGACGGGCAGGGGGAGAGCGCCCCCTGCCAGGCCCCCCATTTCCTGCAACCCAGCACCCCCTGCTGCAACCCAGCACCCCCTGCCAGGTCCCCCATTTCCTGCAACCCAGCACCCCCTGCTGCACCCCCCACTCCCCCACCCCACAGCCCCCTGCCAGGCCCCCCACTTACTGCAACCCAGCACCCCCTGCTGCACCCACAGCCCCCTGCCAGGCCCCCCATTTCCTGCAACCCAGCACCCCCTGCTGCACCCCCCACCCCCTGCCAGGCCCCCCATTTCCTGCAACCCAGCACCCCCTGCTGCACCCCCTACCCCCTCCTGCACCCCCCACCCCCTGCCAGGCCCCCCATTTCCTGCAACCCAGCACCCCCTGCTGCACCCCCCACCCCACAGCCCCCTCCTGCACCCCCCACCCCCTGCCAGGCCCCCCATTTCCTGTGACCCAGTACCCCCTGCTGCACCCCCCACTCCCCCACCCCCCACCCCCCTGCCATGCCCCCCATTTCCTGCAACCCAGCACCCCCTGCTGCCCCCCCACTCCCCCCCACAGCCCCCTGCCGAACCTCACTCCCCAGCACAGATTCTGCCCCCCCTCCCCCCCCCCCAGGCGTTCTGGTCCCGTTTCTTCCCCCTGGTGGAGCAGACCCGCCAGCTGCTCGCCCAGGGGGCAGTGGGCGAGGTGAAGCTGATCTCCGCGACCGTGGGGCACCCCATGGAGAACATCCCCCGGCTGGTGCAGAAGAAACTGGGGGGCGGCGCCCTGCTGGACATCGGCTGCTACTGCGTCCAGTTCGCCACCATGGTTTTCGGGGGGGAGCGGCCGGAGTCCATCGTCGCCTCGGGCTTCCTGTACCCCTCCGGTAGGGGGCTGGAGTGAGGGGCGGGGCAGGGGGGCAGGACTGAGGAGCCCCGGCAGGGCGGAGGGGTTTGGGGTCAGGGGCAGGGGTCTGACAGGGTTGCTGCAATTTGGGCGCGAGGGGCATGACCCAGAGCCACCGGCGGGGAGGGGACTGTGGTACAGTCATGGGCAGGATAGAGGGGCACCGGGGCAGGAGATCTGTGGGTCGGGAAGGAGGGGCACTGGCAGGGCAGGGGCACCAGAGGGGTGGGGGGAGCTGTGGGACAGGCATGTGGGGCACTGGCAGGGGGAGATGTGGGTTGGGCGAGTGGGGCACTGGCAGGGGGGAGCTGGGGGTCAGGTGAGTGGGGCACTGGCAGGGGGAGCTGGGGGTCGGGGGTGTGGGGCACTGGCAGGGGGAGCTGTGGGTCAGGTGAGTGGGGGCACTGGCAGGGGGGAGCTGGGGGTCGGGAAGGAGGGGCACTGGCAGGGCAGGGGCACCAGAGGGGTGGGGGGAGCTGTGGGACAGGCATGTGGGGCACTGGCAGGGGGAGATGTGGGTTGGGCGAGTGGGGCACTGGCAGGGGGGAGCTGGGGGTCAGGTGAGTGGGGCACTGGCAGGGGGAGCTGGGGGTCGGGGGTGTGGGGCACTGGCAGGGGGAGCTGTGGGTCAGGTGAGTGGGGGCACTGGCAGGGGGAGCTGGGGGTCGGGGGTGTGGGGCACTGGCAGGGGGAGCTGGGGGTCGGGCAAGTGGGGCACTGGCAGGGGGGAGCTGGGGGTCGGGCGAGTGGGGCACTGGCAGGGGGAGCTGGGGGTTGGGGGCACTGGCAGGGGGGAGCTGTGGGTTGGGGGTGTGGGGCACTGGCAGGGGGGAGCTGGGGGTCGGGCGAGTGGGGCACTGGCAGGGGGGAGCTGGGGGTCGGGCGAGTGGGGCACTGGCAGGGGGAGCTGGGGGTTGGGGGCACTGGCAGGGGGGAGCTGTGGGTTGGGGGTGTGGGGCACTGGCAGGGGGGAGCTGGGGGTCGGGCGAGTGGGGCACTGGCAGGGGGGAGCTGGGGGTCGGGCGAGTGGGGCACTGGCAGGGGGGAGCTGGGGGTCGGGGGTGTGGGGCACTGGCAGGGGGGAGCTGGGGGTCGGGCGAGTGGGGCACTGGCAGGGGGGAGCTGGGGGTCGGGCGAGTGGGGCACTGGCAGGGGGGAGCTGGGGGTCGGGCGAGTGGGGCACTGGCAGGGGGAGCTGTGGGTCGGGCGAGTGGGGCACTGGCAGGGGGAGCTGTGGGTCGGGCGAGTGGGGCACTGGCAGGGGGAGCTGGGGGTCGGGGGTGTGGGGCACTGGCAGGGCAGGGGGGCAGGACTCGGGCACCGGGGGGGGGGCAGGACTGAGGTGCTCCTCTCCCTGCCCCCCAGGAGTGGACGAGACGGCCGCGCTGATCCTGAACTACGCGGGCGGGCGCCAGGCCGTGCTGTCCTGCACCATGCGCGTGGAGCTCCCCAACCGGGCCCAGATCTGCGGCACCAAGGGCACCATCGAGGTGCGGGGCTGGGGGGCCAGGACGCCTGGGTTCTCTCCCTGGCTCGGGGAGGGGAGTGGCAGCTAGTGGGTAGAGCAGGGGGCGGGGATGGGCTGGGACACCTGGGTTCTATCCCTGGCTGGGGGGAGTGGGTAGAGCAGGCAGGTGGGGGGGGGGGGACGACTCCTGGGTTCTATCCCTGGGCCTAGGGGGGCTGGCTCAGCTCCTATGGGGGGGGGCTATTATTAACCCTTACTTCCCTGCCCCCCCAGCTCCCGGCCCCCTGGTACGCCCCCACCACCCTGAGCGTGAACGGGCAGTGCCACCAGTGCCCCCTGCCGCCCCCCTCCCAGCCCCTCAACTTCACCAACGGCACCGGCATGCGCTACGAGGCCCAGCACGTGCGGGAGTGTCTGCAGCGCGGTAAGGGCCGGACGCCGGGGTCCCAGCCTCCGCTTCGGGTGCTGGGGGCCAGGACGCCTGGGTTCCCTCCCTGGCTCCGGGAGGGGAGCGGGGTCTAGTGGTTGGGAGCGGGCTGGGGGCCAGGACGCCTGGGTTCCCTCCCTGGCTCTGGGAGGGGAGTGGGGTCTAGTGGTTGGGGGCGGGCTGGGGGCCAGGACGCCTGGGTTCCCTCCCTGGCTCTGGGAGGGGAGTGGGGTCTAGTGGGTGGGGGCGGGCTGGGAGCCCGGATGCCTGGGTTCTCTCTCCCGGACTCCGGGAGGGGAGTGGGGTCTAGTGGTTAGAGCGGAGGTCTCTCTCCCCCCAGGCCTGAAGGAGAGCCCCATCATGAGCCTGACGGACAGCGAGCTGGTGGCCTCCATCGTGGACGAGGGGCGACGGCAGCTGGGGGTGACCTACCCAGAGGACCGGCAGGCCTGAGTGGGCCGGACGCCGTAGGGGCTGCAATAAACAGGACCCCACCCAGCTGCCGTGTGACTCCTTGCAGGACAGAGCTGGGGGGAGGGGGGAGCACAGGACGCCTGGGTTCTTCCACGGAGGACATCTGTATCTTAGAGACTCCCCACCCCACCACCCAAGCAACCTCCCCCAAAGTGGGGGGAGCCCCAGTGGAGATCAGGGCCCCTGAATTTGGGCAAATACCCCCCCCCCCCCGGCCCTCTGTCTCCAGCTGTCACCATGCCCACACCTGGCCAGCAGGGGGCGTTGCTTCCCCCACACCGTCTATCACTTCCTAGAAGCCTGCAGCTGAGTATGGGGGGGCTTCCTTATGGACTCCTCCTCTGCGCCGCAGGCCCCCCCTCAATCCCACACCCAACCACAGGGGGAAAGGGGCGGGGCAGAGGCACTACCCCAAAGGAGGGGAGAACACCTGCAATGAGGACAAGGGGCCAGAACAAGCGAAGGGGCAGACACCTTTCACCCCCCCAGAATACCAGGGGGCCCCATGGGCTGGGGGGGGCCCATCAGGGACACACCAACTGAAAGGGAGGCGCCTGGAGGAGAATCAGCCAAGCCCGAGCTCCCCCTGCCCGGATGTCAGGGCAGAGCAGAGGGCCCTGGGGCGAGGGCTGAGGGATCCCTCCTCCCCCCGCCAGCACCCGGGGGGGGGGGGGGGCGGCATGGCAGAGGTGCAGAGAAGAGCCCCAGGGACTAACACCCTGCCCCAGAGAGGTGCAGAGATGGGGGAGACTGGAGCCCCCAGGGGACTCCTGCAGACACAGCTCTGTGCCTGGGGTTTTCCCCCTGTGGGGCCAGAGGGGTACAGGACTGGGACTAAAATTCCCAGGCAGTGCCCCCCCCCAATCCTTTAGGGGTCTGCCCCTCAATGGAGGGGGAAATACCTGGCCAATCAGATCTGTCCCAGTGGAAACAAAGCGGGGGGGGGGGGGGGGGAGAGAGATTGACCCTTGGAGCTCCTCTCCCTTACAGGGGGGAGGGGGATTCTCCTCAGCCAAATGGGACCAAAGTCAGAGCAGCCCCAGGTCAGACATGCCAGGCCATGACTCTCCCCCCCCCCCCCCCCATCCACGAAGAGAAGCCCTGAGGCCCTGGATTAGCAGCCTCCCCCCACCCTTAGCACATGGCTGGCGGGGGGGGGGGGGAGGGGGGGGGGAGAGAAGAGGAGAGAAGAACACTTGGGTTGCACCAGATTGGCTGGCATTTGGGGGTGCCAGGGAAGTTTGAGGGGGGCCCCCCCCAAGACCTTTCTTCTCTGGGAAAGCGCCGGTGCCTGGGAGTCGAGGCCCCGCAGGGGAGGGGACTTGAGGCACCCGCGGAGCGTTCTCGGGTGGCTGTGGGACACGGGATGGGAGACACGACTTGGGGAAGCGGCCACAAGACACGCCCCCACCCCACCCCCAATACAGAGCAGCTGACGGGGAGGCGGGTGACAGTGGAGGGGGAGAAAACACCGCGCGAGGCGGCGGCTGGAAGCCAGAGTCAGGCCCGAATTTGTAAAGAGCGTCCGGGAGCCCGCGGCGGAGTTTCTGGCTCTGGGCCCGGCCCCAGGCCGTAATGGGGGGGGTGCGAAGCCGCGGGCCGAGTGCAGGGAGAAGTGGGTTCATTCTCTGCCGTGTGCCGCGCGGGAGGGGAGCCCAGGGGGATTTCGCGGCCCGGAGGCCGGAGCCAGGCGCCGTGAGACGCGCAGACGGGGTGGAAGCGGAGGGGCTGGTTTTATTGAGGTTCAAGGCTCACACCAAGATGCCGTATTGCTTCAGCACGTCGGTGTACCTGGAAATCTTCCCTTCCACGTTCTTCTCCGCCTGCTTCTGCAGTTTCTGGAAGAGACGCCCGGGAGGAGGAATCAGATTCGGGGACCTGGGCTGGAATGCGGCCCCTCTGGGGTGGGGCACGGGGGCTAGCTATATGGGACACACACCCCCACACCCCCTATCCCCGAGGACTGTTGGAGGCCCGATGACCCCCAGGGGAAACTCACCCTCAGCTTCTTCTTCTTGTTGTAATGCAGCTTGGCTTTCTCCTTGCGTTTCTCCTCCAGGGTCGCGGTGATGGCTTGGTACTTCCAGCCAACCTCATGGGCAGACGACCCAGGAAGGCGAACTGCGGGAGGGGGGGGGGGGGGGGGGAGAGAGAAGAGACAGGGGAGAGACGGGTCAGGAGAGAACCCAGGAGTCCAGGCTCCCAGCCCCCCCCACCCTGCTTGTCCTGCAGTGGCCCCAGGTGGTCTCAGATGGTAGTGCATGTTAGATGTTCTCTCATGGTCGTGAGACTCGAAGGGAAGTGAGTTAGCCTCATCACCGACCTCCTGAGGTGAAAGCTCCCAGGGCAGGGTAGGGCACAGCTGGGCATGACCAGGGGCATCGCTAGACAATGGCACCTGCACCGAACAAAGCTGTCCCGTGACTGGCCGCTAACCGACACGTGATATCAGAGACCAAGGAATCATGTGGCAAGTGGTCCCACAGGTTAACACCACACTGCCCAATAAACCTATTACCTCAGATGAATTGCTGGTCTCCAATATCATGTGGCCGCCAGTTCCCCAAGTTTATACCGCTGGCAAATCAATTTTTTGCCTCAGAGTTGGCCCTGGCATCATGTGGCAAGTAGTCCCATGGGTTAACAACTCCCCCTGAGTTTTGCCTTTGAGGAGTCCTTGGTTCGGACAGGCTGTGGAACTACCAGCCTCATGACAGCACTGCCTTCCATCAGGTTTCAACCTCCCGCCCCATCTCCCATGCGGAAAGGGGGCTCTGGAGGGACGTACCTTGCGCGTCGGCTTCAGGCGTACGACTTTCAGCGCGGCGGGTACCACCATCCGCTTCCTCTGCGCGGGCGGGGAGGAGAGAGGAGAGCGTTACGGGTACGAAGGAGACGGGGTGGAGGGCAGAGGGGTGGGTCTGGCGTGTCTCAGAGTCAATGTTTTTCTCACCGGGCATCAAACAATGTAGGTAAATGGAACATCATGGACACGCCCCCCCCCCCATCTTCCTCTCCCCCACAGCCCCCGGGGGCCACCGTTACCTTGTCGTAAGGGGGCGGAATCCCATCAAAGACCTTCAGTCTCTCCAGGGCGGCCTGGCCTCGCTTGGTCTTGTGGGGCAGCATCCCTGCAAGAAGAGACCAGCTGTAGGGCTGTGGCCAGGGTGTCCGGCGCTGTGGGTCTCTGCCCCCCAGGCTCCATAGGGGCGTGGCTGGGACACATTGCACCGTGGCTATCCTCTGCCCCCCACCCGGGGGACCATAGGGGATGGATCATGGTGTGACCAAGGTAACCTGTGCTGTGGGTCTCTTCCCCCAGGCTCCATAGGGGCGTGGCTGGAACATGCTGTACTGTGGCTATTCTCTGCCCCCCGCCCCAGGGCTCATAGGGGATGGATCATGGGTGTGGCCCAGGCCGCTACACTGCGGTTGTGCCCTGCCCCCCAGGTGCACATCAGCCCCCCCCCCCCCGAGCGCTGGGGGTCATTACCTCGGACCGTGCGCCAGAAGATGCGGCTGGGGGCGCGGAAGTGGTAGGGCCCGCGGGACGGGTTGGTGTTCATGCGTTTGCGGAGAAAGGCCAAGTACTTCACTGGAACGAGAGCGGAGCGGGGTCACCGGGGAGCCACTCCACCGGACGCCTGGGTCCCAGGCCCAGCTCGGCTACTGGGTTCAGGGGAGGAGGCCCCCTCCCTGGGCCTCGCTTTACCCTCCCACCCTCGGGGTGGAGACTCAGGACAGGGCCTGAGGGAGGGTACCACACCCCGGGGGGATCTGTACAGCCCCCAAAACGACCATAATACTGGGGGGCACTGCCCCCTTCCCGGGGAGAGCTCTCTGCCGACAACTGACACTAGGTAGCCTAGTACCCAAGCTGCAAGGGAAAGGGAGGATCAGAAAAGGACCCAGGAGTCCTGGCTCCCAGCTCCCCCTGCTTTAACACCCCCTCCCCAGCGCTGGAGAGAACCCAGGCGTCCTGGCTGCCAGCCCCACTCACGTTTGTTGCGGTAGAAGTTTCCGGAGATGTTGATGCCCTCACATCTGACCACCACCACCTTGCGCCCTAGGAGGAAGGAGAGCGGGACGTTAACGGGGCCGCACGCCCGGCGGGGAGCCCGGGTACGGCGACTTGGGGGTTCCAGGGCTGCCGGGGGATTCGGGCTCCTGCTTTGAGCCCATCGCCACGGACTCAGGTCAGGGGAAGTAAGAGAGGCAGAGGAGACCGGCGTGTTAAATAGCAGGGTCAGGAGACCCACCCTTAGCAATCAGCACAGATCTAGAGAACCCAGGAGTCCTGGCTCCCAGCCCCCTGCTAGACCCCACTCCCCTCCAGAGCAGGGAGAGAACCCAGGCGTCCTGGCCCCTCGGGGAGCAGTCTCAGATGGTAGTGCATGGATGGGGTGTTCTCATGGTCGTGAGACTCGAACACCGAGACATCATCACAGACCCTCTCCAGCAGGGTGGGACCCACAGGGGGGGGGGGCTGGGGGGCACCCCACAGCGACACTCACCCAGCAGGACCTGCTTGGCCACGATGGCTGCCAGGCGCCCCAAAAGGTGTCCGCGTCCATCGATGACCAGAACCTGGGGGAAGGGGGGAGAAGGGTGAGTGGGGGGGGAAGGTGATTGGTTGGGGGGGGGGGGGTCCCAGGTCCTGCCCCATAGGATGACCAGGGAGGAGCTCGTGCTGGGGAAACACCGGCCAGCTCTGGGGTCCCCACTGTTGTGGGGGCTGGAACCTGCCCCCCCCCGCACCACTAGGATCCCACTGGGGGGCGCCACGTCCCAACAAAGGGAGGTTCCACTTCAGCCCCCCCCCATCCTTTCCGCCCAAACCCATCATCTCCTCCCACCCCACAGCCCCACCCCCCAATTCAGCCCCCAGCCCCATCTTCTCGAAAGCTCCCCCTCCCCCAGCCTCCCCCCATGGCCCTCCCCTCAGCCTCCCCCCCATGGCCCTCCCCCCCTCCACCCCCCATGGCCCTCCCCCCAGCCTCCCCACCCCTCCCCCCATACACCCCCCATGGCCCTCCCCACCCCCCCCCCGGGTCCCCCCCCTGTCGGCTCCCCACGTGCCCCGCCCCGGGGTCCCTCGGGGGGGTCCGGGCCCCGCGCGCACCTTGAACTCCGCCATGCTCGCCGGCCGCACGGGAAAGAGGCTCCGCCCCCCGCACGCCGCGGGGTCTCCCCTTCCGGCCGGGACACGCAGGGGCGGAAGTGAGCGCGGCCGGGCAGGAAGCCGGGCCCATGAAGGGCGGGCGGCGCCGGAAGTGACGGAGACATGAGAGGGGGAACCGCTCGGAAGGGCGGAAGCGCCGTTGGCCGAGGCGGCCACTCCAGACCGGAAGTGGGCGGGGTAACCGCGAGACGGCCGCCGTGATGGGCCACCGAACCGGAACCACCCCCCCAGAAAGGGGCAGGGCCACCGCCGGCCACGCCCACTTTTCGCGTCGATCGTTCTGCGGACCGGGGGGGGGCCGGGGAACCCGGGACAGTCAAATACAATGTCCCGGATTTACCCCCCCCCGCAGAGCGCCCCTCCCCATCCCCCCTCAGAGCGCCCCTCCCCCTCCCCCAGAGCGCCCCTCCCCCATCTACCTCCCCCCCGCAGAGCGCCCCTCCCCCATCCCCCCTCAGAGCGCCCCCTCCCCCTCCCCCAGAGCGCCCCTCCCCCATCTACCTCCCCCCCGCAGAGCGCCCCTCCCCCATCCCCCCTCAGAGCGCCCCTCCCCCTCCCCCAGAGCGCCCCTCCCCCATCTACCTCCCCCCCCCGCAGGACGCCCCTCCCCCACCCCCTAGAGCACCCTTCCCCCTCCCCCCCACAGAGCGTCCCTCCCCCCCCCGCAGAGCACCTCTCCCCCATTCTCCCTCCCCCTCCCCTTCCGCAGAGGCTGAGGGGTGACCTGGGGTTTTTTCCGTGTTTTCCTGTGGGGGGGGGCATGCCAAGGGGGTGGGACTCAGTCTCGGGGGGTTACTGGTTTAACAAGGCATTGGGGAGGGGGTACATCGGTACAAGAGACCAGCGAAGGGACTTGAGACCCCAGCCCACGACCCGGAGAACAGAGCAATTGGTGACCCGAAGGCCCCACACAGGATTCGCAGCCGGTTCTGGCCTGGGGGGGGGGGGGAGGGACGGACACTGGGCTTGAGAGGACGCCCAGTGTCCGTCCCTCCCGACCCCCAGGCAGAGGGGCCAGAGGGGAGAGGAGCCCCTGATGACCCGGTTTACAACCCTGTTGACCTGAAGAGAAGACAACGGACAGGGGGGTGGGGGGGGGGAGGGGCGGCTGGGGGCCGGGATCTCAGCTGCCCAGCTGGGGAGCAGGGGGCCCTCGGGGCTGGGGAGGGGGAGCAGGCAGAGCCCCCCGGGATGCAGGGGAGACTGGGATGTGCCTGGGTGGGGGCCAGGCCTGAGGCCCGGAGAGTTTCCTGGGCTGGGTTCAGACGTTCAATAAACCTCCCGTGTGACACTGGCTGGGGGGGGGTCGCTGCGGGCTAGAGATCAGGGGGGCATCGTCCCCTTCAGGGGCGGGGGTCCCGAGCAGGGGGACTCCCTGAGGGGGCCCACGGCAAAGGCAGGCGTGCTGAGGCTCAGAGAGGTGCGGCTCCGGGAGGTGGGGGGCTGACCCCGAGAGGGAGCGATCCCCCGGAGCAGGACAGTCTCACCCCCACGGACCACACCGGGCCAAAAGTGGGCACGACCCAGGAGTCCATGCCAGGGACGTGTGGTCACTGCCAGAGCAAGTGTCCGGCCCGCAGCGCAGGCAGGGCCTGGGACGCGCGAGGAACAGACTGTGAGCTGCCCTTACACCCCCGAGACGCTGTTTGCGGCGTCCCCCTGCTCACAGGGCGGGCGCCTTGTTTCCTTTCACCTTCCCCATTTTTCCTCATCAGTTGCTGTTTCATAAATTGTCCCTGCTCTGAGCTCTGTGCACTGATCAGTGGGTCAGGGAGTGTCCGGTGCAGGGAGAGAGCCCCGGGGTGGGGACACCCTCGCCCCTGTCCTAAGTGAGCACGACAAGTCCTGGGGTCGAGCCCCCAGGGATCGGGGCCCAGCCTTGCCGGGGTTACGAGGACTCTGCCGCGCGGGAGGGAGGGAGGGGAGCCCTCGCGGTCAGGCAGGGCTCTGGGGAGAGGAGAGGGAGCGAGGACTCAGATCCTTTCACCAGCCAATCCCACCGGGGCGGGTATAAAGGACCGTTCCCCCATTACACAGGGCCCAGGATGCCTCAGGAACCCCCCCATGGCACTTCCCCGGTCACGGCCCGTACTCCGAACTCTCTGTTCGCCAGTTTTTAATCCGTTTCTCGGGTTCTTCCAACCACAGCGTCGCCCGCCCCACGTCACCGGCGGCCTAGGCCTGTTACCCCCACGGTGCGACTCGGATCAACCCAAACACGGGGGCAGCGACTCCCGTCCCCAGCGTGGGTCAGGCCCGATCCTGGGCGTACGACACCCCCAGCTGCCGCCGCGCCTCGTCCATGATGGAGGCCACCAGCTCGGAGTGAGCCAGGCTCACGATGGGGCTTTCCTTCAGGCCTGGCGGCAGTGGGGGGAGGGGTGTCAGTATGGGAGGTGCTGCGAGCTTCCCCAGAGCAGTGCCCCCGGTGGAGGGCTCCAGCAGGGTGGGCTGCCCCAGAGCACTTCTCCAGCTGCGGGCTCCAGGGCTGTGACCCTCCCCGCAGCAGTGCCCCCGCTGGATATGCCGGATGCTGTGAACTTCCCCGCAGCAGTGTCCCCGCTGGATACGCAGGGCGCTGTGAACTTCCCCACAGCAGTGCCCCCCTCCCCGACCCGGGTTACCTTTCAGCAGACACTGGCGCACATGCTGGGCCTCGTAACGCAGGCCGGTGCTCCCGGGGAAGTTGGTGGGCTGGGAGGGGGAGGGCAGGGGGAAGGTCTCCTGCTGCCCCTTCACCACCAGCTCAGTTGGGCTCCACATCTGGGACGGGAGCTGCAAGGGGGGACCAACCAAGCCAGTGGTTAGAGCGGGGGGAGGGCCGGGAGCCAGGACCCCTGGGTTCTATAGCACACCGTGGAGTCCCCGCCCCTCTGTGTGCCTCAGTTTTCCCCCCCCCCCCAGGCACCTGGATGATGCCCTGGGTGCCGCTGACAGCAGCCTGGTTGGGCAGCCAGGTCAGCATGGAGCAGGTGATCACGGCCTGGCACTTCCTCGGGTAGTTCAGGATGACGGAGATCGTTTCATCGACCCCTGGAAAGGAGAGAACACAATGGGAGCCTAGATCCAGGCCTGCCGGTGCCCTCACTCCCGACCCGCAGCCCCCCTAGCCCAGCCCTGCCCCCCCCCCCCCAGCCCTGCCGGTGCCCCTCACTCCCGACCCGCAGCCCCTGTTACCGGTGGGCTGGAGGAAGCCCGAGGCGACGATGGACTCCGGCCGCTCCCCTCCGAAGACCGTGGTGGCGAACTGGACGCAGTAGCAGCCGATGTCCAGCAGGGCGCCGCCCCCCAGCGCCTTCTGCACCAGCCGGGGGCAGCCCGAGAGAGGCGCCCCGAACTCGACCCTCGCCACCTTCAGCTCCCCCAGCACGCCCTGGGAGAGCAGGGCGTGGAGCCGCTCCGAGGCTGGGAAGAATCGGGTCCAGTACGCCTGGGAGGGGGGATAGGGACACGCAGGGGAGTGGGTTGGGGGGTGCCGGACCCCGAGGCCTGGGCAGGGTCCCAGGAGGGCAGCCGTGTCCAGAGGCAGGTTGGGCGCGGCCGGAGACGATCCTGGAGGCGCTTGCGGGGGGGAGGGGGGGGGGGACGGGGTCTTCTTGCAACCCGGAAGCAGAGGCGCCGAATCCGTGGGTGCTCAGGGGCTGGAGCACCCATGGGGGAAAAACTGGTGGGTGCAGTTTCCCCCCCGCTCACCTCCTCCTGAGCGCGCCGCCGCATCCTGCTTCTTCCCCCTCCCTTCCAGGGCATGCGCCGCCAAACACTGTTTCACGAGGCTGGGTTGGGACGGGGATTTGGGGAAGGGGCGGAGTGGGGGCGGGGACTTTGGGGCGGGGGTTGGAATGGGGCCGGGGAAGGGGCGAAGGCAGGTTGGCCCCTATGCCCGGAAGCTCCTTTGGGCAGCCGGAGCCTTGGGTGGGAGCGAGGGAGGGACGAAGCCGCCCTACAGGCGGACACAGCTAACACTACGAGGCCGCCCCGAGGGGCACGGGGTTGGGGGTAGATCTGAGCTCCGTCAAAAGGCCCAGTGGGTTCTCCAAGTCCCATGTCTGGCTTGCTTGTTTTACCCCCCGCCAGGAGAGGAGAGGGCGTTCAGGGAGCTTGGAAAGAACCAGACCCCGTCCAGCCCAGCCCTCGGCTCCATGGGGCGCCGGCCTCCAGTAGCCAAGTGACCCCGGAGAAGAAGTTATAAACCAGCCCAGGGGGGCCGCTGCCTGGAAGAAAATGGGGAACCCCAAACCCCAGACTCTGGAATCGGAAGCTTTTATCTACGCTTTGTTCGCGTCCATTAATTAAACGCAACTTAACGGCCCGATTTATTTTTACATTCCCGCCCTGGCTGGTTTGGCGGGGTTTTATTTCAAGGTCAGGAAGGACTCTCGCATTCGTCTCCTTCGGAAGCCGGTTCCTTTTGTTTCCGTTTGCCGTGAAGGTGACACAAGCAGTAATACGCAAACCGAATTCTGGGTTATGCACACAAGAGTTAGGGGGTCACCCAATGAAATGAACAGGCCGCAGGTTTATAACAAACAAAACGAAGTATTTCTTCACACAGCGCACAGTCAGCCTTGTCGTAAGAGGCGGCCCTGAAACATAAACTCTTGTATCAGAGGCCTAGCACGAGGCCTGAGGCCTAGCACGAGGCCTGAGGCCTGAACCAAAGTACTTCCAGCATTGCTAAGCAAAGCTGGGCCGTGAGCCAGAGACAGCCCCTAATTACAGAACTTGGCAAGCAAAGGGCTGCTAGAAAGTCCACGCTCATGATAAAAGTAGTGGTGGCAAGATGACATCATGAGGACACTTCACAGAGACAACAAGGAACAGCCAGGTGCACCTCAGAGACGGGGGAAAGGACAGCATGGGGGACAGATCGGTCTGTTTGAACCAACATGATCAAAGGGGGAGACAGGACCCAAGTGAGGCAAGGGACTGTACTTCAATATGACAGGAGAGATGGGTGATCGGTCCTGCAGGGTATAAAAGTAGGAGCCGGGGGACACATCTTGTCCAGTCTAGGGGGGTAGTGGCGCGTCCTGCCACTAACTGAGCTGTGTCCATTGTCTGGGGGGCACATAGGGACTAGCAGACCCGTCGATATCTAATCCAGCGAGCTAGAGACTGTGTTTCATTTGACAATAAACCTGGCCGGGTGCCTTCGTACCTCACTAGGGACTGTGGTCTTTGGGGGGGTCTCTCGGGGTCTGCTGTGTCAGCGATCTGCGCAGAGCTGAGAGAGCACACAGAGGGAACACGCACGCAGCCGACTGATATCATCCTCGAACAAGAGCAGAGCACCACACTGGTCGCTACTGACAACAAACCTGTGGAACTCCTCGCACAGGATGTTGTGAAGGCCAAGACTATAACAGGGTTTGAAAAAGAACTAGATAAATTCATGGCGGATAGATCCATCGACGGCTATTAGCCAGGACGGGCAGGGATGGTGTCTGTAGCCTCTGTTTGCCAGAAGCTGGGAATGGGCGACAGGGGATGGATCACTGGATGATTCCCTGTTCTGGTCATTCCTTCCGGGGCACCTGGCACTGGCCACAGTGGGCAGCCAGGACACTGGGCCGGATGGACCTTTGGTCTGACCCAGTCTGGCCGTTCTGATGTTCAAATATTTGCACCGCGCGGGTTTTCCAAACGGGCGATCGCAGGAGGAGGCGAGATGCAAACGAAAGGTCTCGTGGCATCGACAAACCCGTTTCCTTATGGTCAGGGTTCCGGAGCAGCTGTTTCTGTTGGACTATTTCTCTTGCCCTCTCCACACCCTGGGGCTGCTAACTGGGGTCCTCACCAGTCTCCAACCCCCCCCCCCCGTGTTTGCTCCAGCCGGCGAATCACTGTTTTGGGGGAGCCCGCCTGGTTTGCACGGCAGATCGAATTCCCCCGTTCCCTAGAGTCCCGCCTGAACCGGGACGCGGACGCTTGGTCAGGCCTGGCCCCGATGCCCCAGGCGGGGCTGGGTGGCTCTGGGGGGGGGGGTCACTCACCTCCATCAGGAAGACCCCCCGGCTCCGGGCCAGCTGCGCCAGCTCCCTCACCTCCGCCGCGTTCATCCCCAGGGGCTTCTCCAGCAGCACCGGCTTCCCGGCCCCCAGGAAGAGGCGCCCCACGGGCAGGTGCTCGGGGTGTATGACCCCCACGTAGACCACGTCTGCCAGGGGAGGGGGAAACGGGGGTGGAACCCAGGAGTCCTGGCTCCCAGTCGCTCCCCTCCCCCCACTCTCTAACCATTGGACCCCACTTCCCTCCCAGAGCCAGAGAGAGAACCCAGGCGTCCTGGCTCCAGGTCACCCCTCCCAGATCAGTCCCCACACTCCCGGGGTCTCAGCCTGCCCCAAAGGTATCCCTGGGCTCACAGACTGTCCCCCTGCCCCATTTCCCTGCCCCCCTGAGCCAGCCAGTCCCTGCCCTGGGGCCGGGTGGGAGCCGGCACCCCCTAGAGGGGACAGGCCCTGTGTCCTGCCCCCCAGGGTTTTCTCTCTGGGTCAGGTCCCATGGGGGTCCCTGGGGGCTCACCCACGTCGGGGTCCCGCGCCAGCTCCTCGTAGCTCCCGTACACTCGGGGGATCCCGTGTTTCTGGGCGTATTCCTGAGCCCGGGCGAGATCACGGGCGGCGATGGCCACAGCCTGGCGGGGGGAGGGTTAAAGGGGGGGGGGGTGAGGCAGCTGGGACCCCCCCAGAACCAACCCCCCCCCCTCAGTCCGGGAGCACTGAGCCAAGAACCCAGGAGTCCAGGCTCCCAGCCCCCCCTGCTCTAACCAGCCCCCCCCCACTCTAACCACTGAACCCCCCCCCCCTCAAGGTTGGAACCCAGGAGTCCTAGGACCCTTTTTCTGGCAGGTCCCCCCTGTGCTCCCCACAGGACCCCATTAATCTATTCTCTGGCTGGCCCCCAGAACCCTTCCTGCTGGGACCCCCCCGATTTGCCCCCCCCCATCTGATTTTCTCAGCCTGGCAGGTGCCCCAGTGGGGGGCCCTGGGGGTGGGGGAGGGGTACGGGGCCGGACTTGGATCAGATCCAGAACCCACGGGGGGGGGGGGGCGGGGAGTCCAGCCTTTGAACTGTGGACTGCGGGGCTGGGTCCAGGCAGCGCCCGGACGCCTGGGTTCCGTGCCCGCCTCTGAGAGCAGAGGGGGGGCTAGTGGTTAGAGGGGGGGGACTGGGAGACACTAGACCCCCCCCCGCCGGTGCCCCGCACTCCCGACCCGCAGCCCCCTCCCCACCTGGTGCTCCGTGGCCGGGAGGGTTTTCAGCGCCACCAAGAAGTCGTGGCTGATCCTGCCGGCGGAGCAGATGCCCCAGCGGGTGGCCATGGCCTGGGGGGGAGGGGACCAGAACCCGGGGGGCGGGGCCGGGATGTCACCTGGGAGCCCCGCCCACCTGGAAGCCCCGCCCACCCCTTGTCCGGACAGCTGGGTTCTCCCCGGACCAGCTGTAGGACGGGAACGGGGTCTAGTGATTAGACCGGGGGGGGGGGGGGGAGCCAGGACTCCTGGGTTCTCTCCCTGGCTCTGGGAGGGGAGGGGAGTGGGGTCTCAACCAGGGGCGGGGCTGTTGCCACAGACTATGCCCCCCCCGCAGTGTCACTTCCCTCCCCACCCCCCATTGGGGGATCACTTGGCTAAGACGTGGGGGCACCCCAGAGACTCCATCCCCCACTTGGCAGCAGCCTCCCCCGCTCCACTCACTAGTCCCCACTCCCCTCCCAGAGCCAGGGAGAGAACCCAGGCGTCCTGGCTCCCAGCCCCCCCCCTGTTCTAACCACTAGACCCCACTCCCCTCCCAGAGCCAGGGAGAGAACCCAGGCGTCCTGGCTCCCAGCCCCCCCCCCTGTTCTAACCACTAGACCCCACTCCCCTCCCAGAGCCAGGGAGAGAACCCAGGCGTCCTGGCTCCCAGCCCCCCCCCTGTTCTAACCACTAGACCCCACTCCCCTCCCAGAGCCAGGGAGAGAACCCAGGCGTCCTGGCTCCCAGCCCCCCCCCCCCCGTTCTAACCACTAGACCCCACTCCCCTCCCAGAGCCGGCGCTGGCGCCCCCTGGAGGGAAGAGGCCCCTGTTCCCTTCGGGCAGGTCTCCGCTGCCCCCCGCTGGTGGTGGGCAGATCAGCAGTTTGATGGGGAAACTTCCAATCCAAGGTTGGGGGCTGTGGGCCTAGCCCCTCAGAACAGCGGGGCTGGGGGGCTGGGCCGGCCTAGCACACACGCCCCCCACGGGGTCCCTCTGTGGCCCCCCTTTGCCATCTCTGCCCATCCTTCTCCCTGCTCCCAGCTGGGGGGAATTGGACCTGCTACCATCAGCCGCGCCACCTGGGCTGCGGGTCGGGAGTGAGGGGCACCAGGAGAGCTGGGGGGGCAGGGCTGGGCTAGCAGGGCTGCGGGTCAGGAGTGAGGGGCACCGGCAGGGCTGGGGGGCAGGGCTGGGCTAGCAGGGGGCTGCGGGTCAGGAGTGAGGGGCACCAGCAGGGCTGGGGGGCAGGGCTGGGCTAGCAGGGGGCTGCGGGTCAGGAGTGAGGGGCACCGGCAGGGCTGGGGGGCAGGGCTGGATTGGCAGGGGGTTGTGGGTCGGGAGTGAGGGGCACCAGCAGGGCCGGGGGGCAGGGCTGGGTTGGCAGGGGGGCTGCGGGTCAGGAGTGAGGGGCACCGGCAGGGCAGGGCTGGGTTGGCATGGGGCTGCGGGTCGGGAGTGAGGGGCACCGGCAGGGCTGGGGGGCAGGGCTGGGCTAGCAGGGGGCTGCGGGTCAGGAGTGAGGGGCACCAGCAGGGCTGGGGGGCAGGGCTGGATTGGCAGGGGGTTGTGGGTCGGGAGTGAGGGGCACCGGCAGGGCCGGGGGGCAGGGCTGGGTTGGCAGGGGGCTGCGGGTCGGGAGTGAGGGGCACCGGCAGGGCTGGGGGTCTGGGCTGGGCTAGCAGGGGGCTGCGGGTCAGGAGTGAGGGGCACCAGCAGGGCTGGGGGGCAGGGCTGGATTGGCAGGGGGTTGTGGGTCGGGAGTGAGGGGCACCGACAGGGCTGGGGGGCAGGGCTGGATTGGCAGGGGGTTGCGGGTCGGGAGTGAGGGGCACCGGCAGGGCAGGGGGGCAGGGCTGGGTTGG
This sequence comes from Sternotherus odoratus, assembly GCA_032164245.1. Taxonomy (NCBI): domain Eukaryota; kingdom Metazoa; phylum Chordata; order Testudines; family Kinosternidae; genus Sternotherus; species Sternotherus odoratus. The sequence goes on along the minus strand of JAVMKO010000043.1, from coordinate 2,075,213 downwards.
CAGGGGGCTGCGGGTCAGGAGTGAGGGGCACCGGCAGGGCCGGGGGGCAGGGCTGGGTTGGCAGGGGGCTGCGGGTCAGGAGTGAGGGGCACCGGCAGGGCCGGGCTGGGTTGACAGGGGGTTGTGGGTCGGGAGTGAGGGGCACCGGCAGGGCCGGGGGGCAGGGCTGGATTGGCAGGGGGTTGTGGGTCGGGAGTGAGGGGCACCGGCAGGGCTGGGGGGCAGGGCTGGATTGGCAGGGGGTTGTGGGTCGGGAGTGAGGGGCACCGGCAGGGCCGGGGGGCAGGGCTGGGTTGGCAGGGGGCTGCGGGTCGGGAGTGAGGGGCACTGGGGGAGGGGCGGAGGCTGGGAACGTCTCTGCCTCAATTCCCCTCCCCCCCTAACCCGGCTAATCCCGGAGCCAACTGTCTATTTCTGGCCCCAGCCTAATCCTGCCACATCTGCCCAGGTCACGTGCCGCGCGCCCGGCCCCTCCCCAGGCCACCTGCCTCCCCCTGGCCTAGGCCCCACATCAGCACCCAGCAGAGCTGGGGGGCAGGGCTGGGCTAGCAGGGGCTGCGGGTCCGGAGTGAGGGGCACCAGGAGAACTGGGGGGCTGGGCTAGCAGGGGCTGCGGGTCGGGAGTGAGGGGCACCAGGAGAGCTGGGGGGCAGGGCTGGGCTAGCAGGGGCTGTGGGTCGGAGTGAGGGGCACCAGGAGAGCTGGGGGGCAGGGCTGGGGTAGCAGGGGTTGTGGGTCAGGAGCGAGGGGCACCAGGAGAGCTGGGGGGCAGGGCCGGGCTAGCAGGGGCTGCGGGTCGGGAGTGAGGGGCATGCAGCCTTCCCTTTACCCCTGCCCAGAACCAGGGACCATCCCCCCCCCATTAGCCACAAGATGAACCATTCCCCCCCACACACACTCCCTGCTGCACAGCGCCCCCTGGTGACCTGCCTTTTAACTACAGCACCAATGACCGAGGGGGTGGATGGGGATATAGATGGAGGGGGGGGGGGCGTGGGGAGGGTATCACGTGACTGAAATAATTTGGGACCATATAGATCATTGGGGGTACCAAATATTATGTAAAGGGGGCCAGATAAGGCTTCTGCGACCAGATTATGGTCTGGTGATTGTTTAATCTATCGGTCTGGGTGTATCTTGTTTGTAGTTAGTTGTGGATATTGGCTGTATGGTGCCTGTATTTCAAACTTAGGCTTGGCTGCTGGGTGAAATCTCAGTCAAGCTGTTGTTAACTTGCTGGCCTGGCTGATGGGCTGTAAAGGACCATCAGCTACACAATGAACTTTGTAGATGCCTGTCCACACCCGAGCTTCTCCAGAATGTCACTGCCTGGTGAGAAACTGAATCTTAAACTATGAACCTTCATTTTGCAATTGGACTCTGCATAAGAAGGGGGGGGGGGGGGGTCTTCGCCCAGAAGAGAGAAAGTCTATAAAACCTGGGAGACACGTCCTCCATTTTTATCTTCAATCTGCAACCTTCAGCCAGCACCTACCTCTGGACGGGATTTTGCTACACCTGGAAGCTCTGACCAACGGATCGAGGACCCATCCCTGCAGGGGATGAACTCCAGAGACTTTGATTTGAACCTGCAGTTTATTCTACAACTGCAAGCCTGAACCAAGAGATTTGCCATTACTGCATGTAATTGATTTCTTTTAACCATTCCTAACCCTCACCTCTACATTTTCCCTTGTACAATAAACCTTTAGATTTTAGATTCTCAGGGATTGCAACAGCGTGATTTGTGGGAAGATCTGATTTGTATATTGACCTGGGTCTGGGGCCTGATTCTTTGGAATTGGGGAGAACCGTTTTCTTTATTTGGGGGATTGGTTTTCATAACCATTGGTCCCCAGGACAGGTGGCTGCTGGTGGTGATACTGGGAAGCTGGAGTGTCTAAGGGGATTGCTTGTGTGACTTGTGGTTAGCCAGTGGGGTGAGACCAAAGTCTTTTGTGTTTGGCTGGTTTGGTTCACATTAGAGTGGAAAACCCCAGCTTTGGGCTGTAGTTGCCCCTTTGGAATCAATCTGTCCTGATCTGACACTCACAGTCGGATCCCACCAGGAACAGCCCCGTCACAGAGGGACAGAGGGGTTGTATGGGGCTAGGCAGGCAGAGGGGGCGTACTGGGAGGGATGGACAGATGGGGGCCGTGGGAGGGACAGAGGGGTTGTAGGGGGCTAGGCAGGCAGAAGGGGTGTACGGGGCGGATGGACAGACAGGGGTTGGGGGGGAGCATGGGATGGACCAAGGGGCTAGACAGGCTGAAGGCCGTATGGGGACAGATGGACAGACGGGGGCTGTGGGAGGGACAGAGGGTATGGGGCTCGGCAGGCAGAGGCAGCATACGGGGAGGGATGGACAGAGGGACGGAGATCCCCCTCCCCCCTGCCCCCGGCGCAGGAAGGAAGCTGAGGCCCGACCCCGCTCTCGGTCCCATCTATAATTTATATTTATATATTTACACAAGAATCGGTTTATTCCGGGCAGGAGGGGGACGGACACGTACACTCAACGCCAGGCAGACCCTCCAATGCCAGAGCTGTGGGGCGGGGGACGGGACAGGGGGCTCGGGTCTCCCCCCCCCACACACTTTTGTGGGTATCCTCTGGCCCACAGACGAACTGGGGTGGTGCCGGGGACGAACCAGTGGGGGGATGGGTTAGGGATGTTGGGGGGGAGCCGGGGCCTCCCTCCCCAGGTGTCCACGCTGCTCCAGGGACTGCAAAGGGGGGACTTGAAACTGACGTGGAAGTGGGGGGGGCAACCGCCAAATAGAGGGTGCAGAGTCGTTTGAAGCCCTGGGCTAAGGTTGTACTGGGTGGCTTGAAACCTCCGACTGGAGGGGGTGGGGGGGACTTGAAGCCGCCGGCTGGAGGATGCGAGGCAGTTGGAAAATCCCGAAACTACCAGCTAGAATGGGATCTGGCAGCCTGACTGGATGCCCGCTAGGACATGCAGGGCGCCTTGAAACCGCCGGCTAGCGCTGTGCAGGGTAACTTGAAACCGTCACAGAAAATATGCCGGGTAACTGGAAACTGCCAGCTGGCGCGCAGGGTGTCTCGAACCCCCCGCCTGGAGCATGTGAAACGCCTCCAACCCCCACCTGCAGCGTGTGGGGTGTCGAACCTGCCAACCCGAATGCATGGGGCCGCTTGAAACCGTCGTCTCAGGTGTGCAGTGGCGCTTGGAGGCCGTGAGCTGCAGAGATGTGCCGGGGGGGGGGGGGGGGGGCGGGAACCGCTGGCACTAAAGTGCAAAGTGGCTGGGAGCCGCACGGGGGGGGCAGCACGGAGAAGGAGCCGGGGGGGGGGGTCTCAAAACCGCCGACTGGCTCATAAGGGGTGGCTCGAAACCGGCATTTGAACCCCAGGGTCACAGACTGGGGCATCCCCCCTCCCTCTCCGCTGCCTGCCCCATGGATCCCTAGTGCGGCCCCCCAGGCCTGCTGGGGGGAGGGGGGTTCATGTATGACGGGGCATGTGGGAGCCTCAAGGTCAAAGGTCAAGTAGCATCAACCTCAAGGTCAACTTGGGCTCAAGGCCGAGCCCTGAGGTCAAAGGCTTTTTGATCTGATCCACAGAGGCCAAGGGTCAAAGGTCAAGACCTTCCGACCTCAGGGTCAAAGGTCTAACCTCTGCCGTGCTCCTCTCCCCCCCCCCCCCCGACTTCACCGCCCCTCCCCCTCCAATGGATTGTACCACTGCTGCGGGCCCGGGGGGCAGGGCAACTTAACTCAGTGTTGCCCCCTTGCCCTGATGGATCATACCAAGTAGTGGTGCTCAGAGGGGAAGAGATTTGGGCGTGGCCTGTGGAGGGGGGTGGGTTGTACCAATAGAGCAGAAGCCAGTGAGGGTGGGAGGGGTTTGGGGGGCGTGGCTTGCAGGCTTGGGGGTGTGGCCTGCCTCAGCTCCACCCCCTCGCCCTCCTGGATGGCACCAATGAAGGGGGCTGTGGCCCATAGTGTGGGGGTGTGGTCTAACTCAGCCCCACCCCCTCGGATTATACCAATGCCTTGGGGGATTTGGGAGTGGCCAAGATAAACCCCACCCCCTTGCTCAGTGGCACTTGGGGCAGATTTGGGAGCGGCCTCACTCACCTTCCTGGATTGTACCAATGCAATGGGGGGACAGGGGGTGTGGCCAAACTCAGTCCCGTACCAACACAGGGGGGAAGGATGGAATTGGAGTGTGGCCTGCAGGATGGGGGTGTGGCCAAGTGTGGCCCCACCTCCTGGACTGTACCAACGCGGTGGGGGGAATGGGGTGTGGCCTGCAGGATGGGGGTGTGGCCAAGTGTGGCCCCACCCTCCTGGACTGTACCAATGCAGTGGGGGGGAATGGGGTGTGGCCTGCAGGATGGGGGTGTGGCCAAGTGTTGCCCCACCCCCCTGGACCGTACCAACGCAGAGGCGCCGGGGGGAGGCGGAGATTCGGGGGGGTCCCTAGGACAGGTCCCTCTCCCGCGGCGCCCCGTACATGTAGGTGTCCTTGCCGGCCTCCTGAACGAACTCCTCCTTCTTGTCCCAGTCGGCCGCCCAGCCCCCATTGGCGAAGCTGGTGGCTCTTGGTGGCCCGTAGCCGCCGCCCCCGTCGCCCGCCCCCCGGGCGGCCTCGTCCTCCTCGTCGGCCAGCTCGTCCTCGTGGATGAAGCCGCATTTCTCGGGGCTGGTCTCCTCCGGCTCGGCCCAGGGCTGCTTCTCGCCCGAGGCGAAGGACCCCGTAGAAGACGACCCCCCCGTAGTGCACCAGCGAGGCGATGAGGAAGACGTACTGCCACTCCTCCGCGTCTGCCCGGGGGGGGCGGGGGGGGGCAGGGCGGGGAGAGGGGGGACGGGAGGGGGAGGGGGCAGGCGGGGAGAGTGGGGGGACGGGAGGGGGAGGGGGCAGGGGCGGGGAGAGTGGGGGATGGGAGGTGGAGGGGGCAGGGCGGGGAGAGTGGGGGGACGGGAGGGGGAGGGGGCAGGGCGGGGAGAGTGGGGGGACGGGAGGGGGAGGGGGCAGGGCGGGGAGAGTGGGGGGACGGGAGGGGGAGGGGGCAGGGTGGGGGGGGACGGGAGGGGGAGGGGGCAGGGCGGGGAGAGGGGGGGACGGGAGGGGGGAGGGGGCAGGGCGGGGAGAGTGGGGGGATGGGAGGGGGAGGGGGCAGGGCGGGGGGAGGGGGGATGGGAGAGGGCGGGGGCAGGGCGGGGAGAGGGGGGGACGGGAGGGGGAGGGGGCAGGGCGGGGAGAGTGGGGGGACGGGAGAGGGCGGGGGCAGGGCGGGGGAGGGGGAAGGAGGGAGGGGGGAGGGGGCAGGGCGGGGAGAGTGGGGGGACGGGAGGGGGAGGGGGCAGGGCGGGGAGAGTGGGGGGACGGGAGGGGGAGGGGGCAGGGCGGGGAGAGTGGGGGGACGGGAGGGGGAGGGGGCAGGGTGGGGGGGGACGGGAGGGGGAGGGGGCAGGGCGGGGAGAGGGGGGGGACGGGAGGGGGAGGGGGCAGGCGGGGAGAGTGGGGGGATGGGAGGGGGAGGGGGCAGGGCGGGGGGAGGGGGGATGGGAGGGGGAGGGGGCAGGGTGGGGAGAGTGGGGGGACGGGAGGGGGAGGGGGCAGGGTGGGGAGAGGGGGGGGACGGGAGGGGGAGGGGGGACGGGAGGG
>JAVMKO010000043.1:2020092-2069372 GCA_032164245.1 Sternotherus odoratus | reverse complement strand
AATCAGAGCCCCAAAAAGGGGAATTGGGCAAACGGCGACCCGTCAAATCAACCACGTGCCTGCGTGGAAGGAACACGAGGGGGAAATCAGACTCAGTGGTGGCAAGGCGCCCGAGAGGAATCGGAACCGAATTCACCGCAACGGAGCAACTTGCAAAGAAACCAGCGCAGCGGGGAATGAATCGAGATCAAGAGGGCGGGAAACAACCGGAACGAAGCGAAATAAATAAAGGCGCCTATGAAGTGGTTGATTCTACCCAACCTTGCCAATTCCTTAACCGAGCCTCGTTTGCCCAACGAAGAAGGGGATCAAACCCCGAAACTGGCGGTACAAAGTAAAGACCCGACGCGACCCGAAGGGATCGGAATCAAATAAAACCCACCGAAGGCTATAAAATACCAAACCCCGAATGCAGATGTGCCGGGAAATAAATCTGCAGGATACACAGCGAGGTATTGATCGACATTAGATGGCTAGATTTTTAAAAATACCGTCCAAATGCTCCAGTCAAAGGGAAGGAAATTCAGTGCGCACACAAAACAGACACTCAAATTGAATAGTACTAAACTCCGCCCCATAGCCAGAAGTCCCGACACCCAGACCCCCACTCTAATCAATAGACCCCATTCCCCTCCCAGAAATGGGGAGAGGACCCAGGAGTCCTGGCTCCCAGCCCCCTGCAACCAGCAGACCCCCCTCCCCGAGCCAGGGATCGAACCCAGGAGTCCTGGCTCCCAGCCCTGCTCTAACCACTAGACCCCACTCCCCTCCCAGAGCCGGGGAGGGAACCCAGGAGTCCTGGCTCCCAGCCCTGCTCTAACCACTAGACCCCACTCCCCTCCCAGAGCCGGGGAGGGGGGGGAACCCAGGAGTCCTGGCTCCCCCGCTCTTAAAACAATTTAAACCCTCTAGTCTAGTGCAACAAGACTTCCGCAGCTGGCCGGAAAAGGGAGCTGAATTCGGGGTTGGGTCCTTGCTCGGGTCGAGGGAGTCCCAGCGTCGCGTGAGACTTAAACACGGGCTGTCGGAAGGGGGGGGGGACGTGGAGGGAGCCAACTTTAGCGCCATGAAATATAGATGAGGCAGGATGCAGCTATTGCTAGAAAAGGGATGAATTATTCAGCGCGCCCTGGAAGGGCCGGTCGAAAGGAAGCTGGGCCGCTCCCAGCCTTGGCGAAAGTCCTTGGAGTGAGGGGAAAGGTTGCACAAGCTTCCAGCTCTAACCACTAGACTCCGCTACCCTCTAACAGCGAAGCTGGGGCGAGAACCCAGGAGTCCTGGCTCTCAGCCTCCCTGCTCCAACCACTAGACCCACACTCCCCTCCCTGAGTCAGGGAGAGAACCCAGGAGTCCTGACTCCCAGCCTCCCTGCTCTAACCACTAGCCCCCACTCCCCTCCCTGAGTCAGGGAGAGAACCACAGGAGTCCTGACTCCCAGCCTCCCTGCTCCAACCACTAAGACCCCACTCCCCTCCCTGAGTCAGGGAGAGAACCCAGGAGTCCTGACTCCCAGCCTCCCTGCTCCAACCACTAGCCCCCACTCCCCTCCCTGAGTCAGCCCCCACTCCCCCTCCCTGAGTCAGGGAGAGAACCCAGGAGTCCTGACTCCCAGCCTCCCTGCTCCAACCACTAGCCCCCACTCCCCTCCCTGAGTCAGGGAGAGAACCCAGGAGTCCTGGCTCTCAGCCTCCCTGCTCCAACCACTAGCCCCCACTCCCCTCCCTGAGTCAGGGAGAGAACCCAGGAGTCCGGGATTCCAACCCCTTTCCCAGGAGCCCCCCCAGACATGGCTGGCCGCTGTGGGTAGTTTCCCGGGCCGGGCGGGTTAAGGGTTTAACCCAGGAGGCAGGTTTTCAAGGTCCCTCTGGAAACGATTCACTTGAATCTCCCTGGGTCACCCACCCGCTTCCTGTCCTGGCGTCTGGGTGCCCCACGCCCCTTATCTCCCCCCCCCCAGCAGGGGGCAGGGTATTAGCCCATGGCGCGGGGTGGGCAGAGGGAGAGGCTAAGTGACTGAACCAGGGTCACCCGGGGAGTCTGTGGCAGGGTTCAGGCTCCAAGCAGGTTTGCCACCTCCTAGGCTGGGCCCTAACCACTGGGCCGTCCTGCCCTGGGTCAAGGGAAAGAGCAGATTTAGGGGAGCAACAGTCTCCCCCCCCCCCCCCCCGCTCAGGGGCAGGTGGAACAAACCAGGGGCTCCTTGAAAACCTCCATCCCCTCCCGCCCCTCACCAGCTCCCTGGGTGCCCCACGTCCCCCCCCCCTTGATTGTCCCCCCCCCATACCCGGGTCACCCACGGTGCTCTTCTGGGCCAAGGTAGCTCCCCCCCCCCACACCGCTCGGGGGGAGCTTTTCTGGGAGGATTAAAAAATACTTTTTTAAACATAAAAAAGCAACATTTTCACAAAATCCCAGGACTCCGGCTGCTGGGGATTCATGAGAAACAGAGACGGTCGCCGGACAACAAGGTGCCGTCGAAACCCCGGGGGTACCTCGCGCTGCACCTTTTGGCGCCTAAATCCCTTGGGAAATCTGTGCCCGATTTCTCTCTCACGGGGACACGGGCCCGCGGCTCCAGCCCTGGCACCCGACAAGAAGCGAGTCCCCGTGGAGAGGCGGCGGGGGGGGGGGGGGGGATTAGCCCCGGCCCAGCTGTCTCGCTCGCAGCGGCGAAGGGAAAATATCGAGCCGGATTCGCCTTCGCCTCGGCCTCCCGTGACCCGGGAAGGTGCCGACTGGTGGCAAAGAGCCCAACGCCCGGGTGGCACGAATCGGGGGTGCGTGTGAAACGGGGAGTGAGAGAGAGAGAGAGAGAGAGAGAGAGAGAGAGAGAGAGAGAGAGAGATTGGAGGGGGATCGATGGATAGATAGATAGATAGAAGGGTGGAGAGGGATGGATAGACAGACAGACAGACAGACAGACAGACAGACATAGATAGATAGATAGATAGATAGATAGATAGATAGATAGATAGATAGATAGATAGATAGAGGGGGTGGATGGGGATAGATAGATAGATAGATAGATAGATAGATAGATAGATAGATAGATAGAGGGGGTGGATGGGGATAGATAGATAGATAGATAGATAGATAGAGGGGTGGATGGGGATAGATAGATAGATAGATAGATAGATAGATAGATAGATAGATAGATAGATAGATAGAGGGGTGGATGGGGATAGATAGATAGATAGATAGATAGATAGATAGATAGATAGATAGATAGATAGATAGAGAGGGTGGATGGGGATAGATAGATAGATAGATAGAGGGGTGGATGGGGATAGATAGATAGATAGATAGAGGGGTGGATGGGGATAGATAGATAGATAGATAGATAGATAGATAGATAGATAGATAGATAGATAGATAGATAGATAGAGGGGTGGATGGGGATAGATAGATAGATAGATAGATAGATAGATAGATAGATAGATAGATAGATAGATAGATAGATAGATAGAGGGGTGAATGGGGATAGATGGATGGGGATGGATAGATGGATAGAGGGGGTGGATGGGGATTGATAGAGGGATGGGGATGGGGGTGGATGGGGATGGATAGATAGATGGGGTGGATGGGGATGGATAGATAGAGGGGTGGAGGGGGATAGATAGATAGATAGAGGGGTGGATGGGGATGGATAGATAGATGGGGTGGATGGGGATGGATAGATAGAGGGGTGGAGGGGGATAGATAGATAGATAGAGGGGTGGATGGGGATGGATAGATAGATAGATAGATAGATAGATAGATAGATAGATAGATAGATAGATAGATAGATAGATAGATAGATAGAGGGGTGGATGGGGATGGATAGATAGATAGATAGAGGGGTGGATGGGGATGGATAGATAGATAGATAGATGGGGTGGATGGGGATGGATAGATAGATAGATAGATGGGGTGGATGGGGATGGATAGATAGATAGAGGGGGTGAATGGGGATAGAGGGATGGGGCTGGGGCTGGATGCAGACAGTGGATGGATGTTTTATCCCTCCCCCCCTCCCCCGGTCACACTCCCTCCCCAGGGCGATCGCATTAGACCCTAAGCCAGGTAGAGGAAACCCCCCCCCCCCCCCGCCCATTAAGGGTGTGAAGTTGACGAAGCCATAATTCACACGGGCCGTGTGAGCGGATCCGAGCCCCCTGCTGCTCCCGACACAGCCCAGCCTCGGGGGCGACGCGGCCCGGGCCGGGGTCGCGGCCAGGGGAGGAGGCGGGTGGGCCGCGCGGCGGGGGGGGGGGAGCCGCCGGGAGCCGCCTGGCTTCTCTCCCCGCCTCTGCGCCAGGGCCCCTCGAAACAGGGTCTGCGGGGGGGGGGCGAGCAGGGCTCTACAGGCCGTGGGGGGGGGGGAGGATCCTCGCGTGGGAAGGTCCCGGAGCAAAGCCCAGAGGGGGGGGGGGTTGAACCACGAGCCGGGCCCAAGGTGCGAGGCCACACGGGGAGGGATGAAGAGAAACGCGGAGCCACGTGGCTGAAACGAGCCCCGGCCGGGCCCGGCCTTGAAAGCAGCAGGCGCGGGTGGAGTTAAGGACGGTCTGGGAAGGTCGGCACGCAAGGGGACCCGAATTAAGGACGCTGGAGTATCTTCAATGGGGCGCTTCCGGAGCCCTCGACTTGCCGCCCTTAGCCCTGGTCCTTTAAAGTCTGTTTCATCCCCAGCTTGGCCGAGGGGGGAGAGACGCCCGGATCTGCGCCCCCCCCCCCCCCCCCCCGAGATTTGGCTGGCTGGATTGTGTGTGTCGGTATCTCTATATCGACAATGAACGGTGCGTGTGGCTCTCTGGGAGAAAGCCCCGGCCGTTAGGGATCTAGACACACGCAGCTCTGGGAGTGTCCACATACAAAGGGGTGTGGAGTCGATCTAGATACGTCGCTGCAAAAGGATTGGGTTGCGTTCATGTGAACGATTTGACACCCCCCAAGGATGAAAGGTCTAGACCGGGGGGAGGTTCAAACTTTTTTCTGACAACCCAGTTGAAGCCCCAACCCCACAGAGCTGGGGAGGAGGAGTTTGGGGTGCGAAAGGAGGCTCGGGGTTTGGGGTGTAGGAGGCTCTGGGTTTGGGGGAGCTCAGGTCTGAGGCAGGGGATTGGGGCACCGGCTTCCCTCGGGCCTCTCCCGGTCAGCGGCAAGGGGCTAAGGCCGGCTCCCAGGCTGTCCCGGCGCCGCAGACCGCGCGGCGCCCCGGAAGGGCCCAGCTGCAGGTCCGGCTCCTAGGCGGAGGCGCTGCAAGCGGCTCTCACCTGCAGACATCTCCCCCCCACACTCCCATTGGTCGGTTTCCGGCCAATGGGAATGCGTAGCTGCCCCGCGGGGCAGCGGCAGCGCACAGAGCCCCATGGCCCCCCTGCCTAGGAGCTGGACCCCACACGCGCAGGGGCCGGGCCTAGGTCCCCGCCCTTCCCCGATTCTCCATCCGATGTCTAGACACACCCCGGGGAACGTGTCCACATTGCCACGGGCGCAGCTCTATCGCTGCGTGTTGGGTGCATCTTCTCACACGTGTTCACGTTCCCCACCAGATCCGTGCGCCCGCCCGCGGATAGGGGCACGTGTGCAAAAGGAGGGGTAGCGAGACCCCACAGCGTCCCAGCGGCCGTCACCCCGAGACGCGCCCCGCTGGGAGGATTATGGATTATTCTAGGGGATCTAGACGGGCCTATAGGTCTGTGACCGGCCCAGCCATGGGTAGGGGACCCAGCAGCCTTCACGTGGCTCGGCTCCCGGCCGGCGGGTTTTCTCGCCGGCTGTAGGAATAAATCGCGCGGGCTCCATTTGGGACCCGCTGCATATTTCATGAGGCCGGGGCCTGGCGGAATCCGGGCCGGTTACGGGAGGGCCCCGGGGGCCTCCACCGCGCCGGGGCTTGTTTTGCTCACTCGGCGGTTTGCGAACAACACAGTGTCCCGGCTCCGCATCGATCCGCCCCCCCCCCCCTCCCGGGCGGCTGCGGGGCTGGGGCCCGGGCTCACCTTTGGCCCCCCCCCGTCCAAGAGATCCGCCCATCCCCTCCAGCAGGGACCCCCCCCAGCCCCAGCCCGGCAACTTCACAACCTGCAATTTATTTTTTATCCCCCCCCCGGCCCCGCCTCACAGGGCGACCCCCAACCTTTTGGGATCCCCTCATCGCAACCTCCCGCCAGGTCTCCCAGCCCAAGCCGCCCCCCCGGGGTGCCCCCCCCAGACCCACAGAAAGGTTCACACTTCATCAAGGGTGGCGGGAGTGGCGGGGGGGGGAGACTTGCACCGGGCTCCGGAATGCAGAACCCGGGCTGGGTGTCAAGGCCACAGCGGGGGGATTAGAGAGGCCGAGGGGGGGGGGTTGGGGGGGATGAATGGATGAAGGTTATAAATAGAAAATAAATATCTCTCCAGCGCATCCGCCCCAGGAAGGGAGACGCGTCCCAAGGCAGATCTGGGGTGCCAGCCCCTGCACCCCACCCGAAAGAGTTGTGTATGGCGGGGGGGTGGGGGGGGGGTCCCTGGCATCTGGCCCTGGGCACCAAGCCGGGGTTTGAGGGGGGGATCAGATGGGGGGTGGGAGGTGTGTGGGGGTGAGTGGGTGGGTGCATTGGGCTGAATTGTGGGAGTGCGGCAGGTGAGTCTAGGGGTGAGAGGGGGCTGAGATGGGGTAAATCTTGGGGTGGGGGGGCTGAATCCAGGGTTTGAGGGGAGGAACGGATATAGAGAGATATTGGGTGGGGGAGGGCTGAGGAAAGAGGTGGATCTGGGGGGCAGGGAGTGGGTGGATTTGGGGGGCAGGGGGATCTGGGGCTCAGAGAGAGGGGGTGGGTCTGGGGGGCAGGGGTCTGAGGGAGGGGGGCAGATCTGGGGGGAGAGGGGGTGGTCTGGGGGATCTGGGGGGCAGGGGGCTGAGGGAGGGGGTGGATCTGGGGGGAGAGGGCGTGGTCTGGGGGATCTGGGGGGCAGGGGGAGGGGGGCGTATCTGGGGGGCCGGCAGGCGAAGCTTCAGAGTTGGGGCTCGACCCCCAGTCCCGGTCAAGCAGTGACGCGCCCCCTGCTGGCCACGGTCCGCCCCCCCCAACCCACGATCCCGGCCGAGCAGGGGCCAGGACCCCGATCCTGACCCCCCAGGGCCCCCGATCCCGACCCCCCAGGGCCCCCCCTCCCGACCCCCCCCTCCTCACCGGTGCACCCGGCCCAGCGTCTTCCCGGCCAACTTGTGGAACTGGTCCCGGTTGAACTGCATGGCGCCGCGGGGGTCCGGCCCGGGTCACCGGACCATCCTCCGGGACCGGGGGGGGGGGGGGCCGGGTCCTGTCGCCTCCTCGCTACGGTCTCTCCGCCGCGTCTCGCTCGCTCCTCACCGGCCGCCCGGCTCTGATCCGCCCCCCCCCCCGCCCCCCCTCCCCACGCTGAGCCTCCCGCGTCACGGGCTCTCAATCCAGCCGATCCTGCGTGGGACGCGCCGCCGGCTCTGCCCCCCCCCCCCTCCGGCGGGCCAGCCCCGAGGCCACGGGGAGGGGCCGGGAGCAGCACCAGGGACAGCGCCGGGGCGGGGCGGGGCGGGGAGCCAGCAGGAGCCCGCAGGGAACAAGGGGAGCTGGGAGCCAGGACGCCTGGGTTCTTTCCCGGACTCTAAACCTCCTCAGCCCATCCCCTTCCCAGAGCCAGGGAGAGAACCCAGGAGTCCTGGCTCCCAGACTCCCCCTCCCCCCCCCGCTCTAACCACTAGACCCCACTCCCCTTCCCAGAGCCAGGGAAAGAACCCAGGCGTCCTGGCTCCCAGACTCCCCCCCCCCCGCTCTAACCACTAGACCCCACTCCCCTTCCCAGAGCCAGGGAAAGAACCCAGGCGTCCTGGCTCCCAGACTCCCCCGCTCTAACCACTAGACCCCACTCCCCTCCCAGAGCCAAGTGGAGAATCCAGGAGTCCTGGCTCCCAACCCCCACTGCTCTAACCACTCTACCCTGCTCCCCACCCAGGGCTGTGGTCTTGGCCAGCTCCGAGCTCGCCGTCCCCTGGGCTGCCAGCTGTTGGCAGCCCCATCCGGCCCGGAGGCAGCTGCCCAGGCGGAGGTGGGGGGGGGGGAGGGTGCCCCAGTGCCCAGTGGAGACAGATGGCGCGAGCGGCTCAGGGCACAGGCTGCTCTTGGCAGGTGAGGGGGGAGCAGCCGGCAGCCTTGAGCAAATCTGTGCCCCCCCCCCAAGCCACCAGGCCCCACGGCCCTCCCAGAGCCAGGGAGAGAACCCAGGAGTCCTGGCTCCCAGCCCCCCACAACCCACCAGCCCCCACTGCCCTCCCATAGCCGGGGAGAGAACCCAGGAGTCCTGGCTTCCCACACCCCCTGCTCTAACCACTAGACACCACTCCCCTCCCAGAGCCGGGGAGAGAACCCAGGAGTCCTGGCTTCCCACACCCCCTGCTCTAACCACTAGCCCCCACTCCCCTCCCAGAGCTGGGGAGAGAACCCAGGAGTCCTGGCTTCCCACACCCCCTGCTCTAACCACTAGCCCCCACTCCCCTCCCAGAGCTGGGGAGAGAACCCAGGAGTCCTGGCTTCCCACACCCCCTGCTCTAACCACTAGCCCCCACTCCCCTCCCAGAGCTGGGGAGAGAACCCAGGAGTCCTGCCCCCCCCCCCCCCCCCCCGCAAGTGAGAATTACATCCCAGGAGCAATGGAAACTTCCCAGCACCAGATTGGAGGGGTGGGTGGGATAATGAGATGCAAATCTATGCACCGAGGAGGGAGTGGGGACAGGGGCTGGGGACAGAAACAGAAACAGGCTGGGGGCCCCTAGTCGACTTTCTGGGGTGCTCTGGGGGGAGGGGCCGGGGAGCCAGGGACACCTTTAGACAGACACCCCCTAGCTGCAGGTGCCCCCCAAGGGGAAAGGCCCCATTCCCCACCCCCCCGAGCCAGCCCGTCCCTGCCCTGGGGCTGGGTGGGAGCCAGCGCCCCCTAGAGGGGACAGACCCCTGCCCCATTCCCCACCCCCCTGAGCCAGCCCGTCCCTGCCGGTCGGTGGGAAAAGGCCCCGCGGGGGGCGGCAGAGAGGATCCGGCAGCGCCGGCGCGGCTGGCAGATGGCTGGGGGGCGGCAGAGGGGGCCGGCTGCGAAAGGGGGAACAGGCTGTGCGGAGGGAGGTGAGAAGACGGGGGGGGGGGGAGGCGGAGCTGGCAGAACAGGGGGGGAAGGGACCGAAATTAGAGCTGGAACCGGGCAGCCTGTGCCCAACCAGCGCCCCCGGGCGGGCAAGGCGGGCACTCCACCCCCCCCCCCGTGTCCTGCCCCCCGCCCCGCGGGCACAAACAGACCCCGCCGTGTTTCCGTCACTCCCTTTATTTCGCTCCTTCGGGTACAGATGGGACGTGGTACCAGCCAGCCGCCCCCCCCCCCGGAGAGCTGATCTCTGGGCAGGCCAGGAGCCAGAACTGGAAAGAAGAACCCAGGAGTCCTGGCTCCCAGTCCCACCCGCCTGCTCTAACTCCACCTCTCCCCACACCCCCTGCTCTAACCACTAGCCCCCACTCCCCTCCCAGAGCTGGGGAGAGAACCCAGGAGTCCTGGCTCCCAGCCCTGGTTTTCTCTGTCCACCTATTGCTGTTGGGCCTCACAGCCCCAATCCCCCACATGCCGGCGCCCCCTGGTCTGGTGCCCCCCCCCCTCCCGGATCCTGGATTCTCTCCCGCAGGTGGGGGGGGGGGGTCTGCTCAAGGGGGTCCCAGCTGCAGCTGGACGGGCATCTTCACAGTCAGCACCTGTGGGGAGATGAGGGGGAATGAGTGGGGAGGGGAACCGGGGGGGGGGGGGGGGGGCAGGGCTACAGCAGAGCAGTGGGGGGGGGGTGCTCATGGGGCTGGGGGGAGGGGCCACGGAGAGGGGGGAGGAGTCCCAGCCTGGCAGGGAGGGGGCACACTTGAGGGGGCCACAGCCTAGGCAAGACCACAACCAGAGGGGGCGGGGTCACACCCTGGGGGGGCGGGGGTCACACCCTGGGGGGGGCGGGGTCACGGGTCACATGCTTGTGGGATGGGAGTTTTTGCCTGATGGGATGAGGGCTGGACCCACCCTGATGCAGAGGAGTGGGATAGGGACGGGGGGGGGTCCCCGGGGGGTGGATTGCGGGGGGGGGTTCGGGTGGGGGGGGTCCCCGGGGGGTGGATTGCCGGGGGGGGGGGCTCACCGCGTTGCGCCGGTGGAAGCGGGCGCGGCTCCGCTCCGGGACGATGTCGTGGGGGATGTAGATGTCCAGGACGTAGGGGTCCGGCCCCCCCCGCAGCACAACCCGATCCTGCCCCAGCTCCAGGGAGAGCTCCCGCGCCGAGCCCTGCGGGAGGGGTCGTGACAGCCTGTGAGACCCGCCCCACAGCCAGCCTCCCTGCCCCACGGCACCCCCTGAGGGGACAGACCCGCCCCACAGCCAGCCTCCCTGCCCCACGGCACCCCCTGAGGGGACAGACCCGCCCCACAGCCAGCCTCCCTGCCCCACGGCACCCCCTGAGGGGACAGACCCGCCCCACAGCCAGCCTCCCTGCCCCACGGCACCCCCTGAGGGGACAGACCCGCCCCACAGCCAGCCTCCCTGCCCCACGGCACCCCCTGAGGGGACAGACCCGCGCCACAGCCAGCCTCCCTGCCCCACGGCACCCTCTGAGGGGACAGACCCGCCCCACAATGCCCCTGCAGATCCACCCCACGGCTGGCATCCCTGCCCCATGGCACACCTGGGGGAAGAGACCCACCCCACACTCAGCACCCCAGCCCCACAGCACGGCCCGCCCCGCGACTGGCATCCCTGCCCCACATCACCCCATGGCCAGCACCCCATCCCCCAGCACCTCCTGCTGGGATAGACCCACCCTCCCGGCCAGGCGCTTCCCCTCAGCAGCGCTCACCACCCTGGGCAGATGGATCTCAGCCAGCAGGAATTCGGGGGGGGGCCCCGCCGGCTCCGCCAGGATGGTGAATTTGGGGCGCACAGGGGAACTGCAGAAAGAAACGGGGGGTGGGGAAAGCAGGCGCTCAGAGGGGGACAGGACCGAGCTCCTTCCCCCGCACCGGGGAGGGGCCGCGTGGCCCAGCCAGGGACTCCAGCTGAGGGGAAGGGGGGCCCAGCAGAGGGAGGGGGCTCTGGGGTGAAGTGGGGGGAGGGAGCCCAGCAGAGGGAGGGGGCTCTGGGCTTTTTTTGGGGGGGCCTGAAGAATCCTTTGTAGCCCCTCAGGCTCACTGCATCCCAAGGAGCGAGACCCACAGGGAACAGAGTCTGGGGGGAGGGTAACGGGACCCCCCCCAAAACCCCCACTCACCCGGAGTCCATCTCCTGTATGACGGGGCTGGACTTGGTGCGGATGGTCTGTCCCGAGATAGAGCCCATGAACTTCCGGTTCTTCAGGATTCGCCATTCTGCAGAGCGGCGGGGAAGGGGTTAATGGGGAGGGGCAGATGGGGGGCACTGGAGAAAGAGCCCCCCCCGCCGGTGCCCCTCACTCCCGACCCGCACCCCCTGCTAGCCCAGCCCTGCCCCCCCGGTGCCCCTCACTCCCGCCCCGGCCAGTACCTGGGTGATTGACGTCCATCTTGTACTTGTCTGCCAGCCCCTCCAGGGCTACCGTGATGAAGAACTCTTTGAAGACGGGGTCAGCCTGGCACAGGGAAGGGGCCGGGTCAGCCGGACCCCAGTGGAGCTGCATCCCCTCCCCCATCAACTGCCCCGCTCCCGAACCTGCCCCCACCCACAGCAGGGGGGGGGGGGGGTCGCGGGGCCAGGGCCCGGGGCGCTCACCTCCACTTTGCTGAAGAAGCCGGAGTTGACGACCACGTCGTACGCGGTGCAGCCGTTCCCGCCTGCGACGGAGAACCACGGTGAACGCACGGCCCGCCGGGCGGCCTCTGAGCTCCCCTCACCCTGGGGTCAGAGCCAGCGCCTCCTGGTCTCTGGGGCGAGCCGGCGCCCCACAGAGGGGACAGGCCGCACGCGCCCCATTCCCCGCCCCCTGGCGCTCACGCCCCCTACAGGGCTAAAGGGACAGGCGTCCTTGCTGAAGGCTGGGGGTCACGGAGACCCCAACACGGTGTGTTTTTATGCAGGGCGGCCAGGGGTCCCCGTGAGAGGTTCCAGCCACAGGGCTGGGGGGGGGGCGCACGTGGGGGGCGGGGCTCACTGTTGTCCAGCTCGGTGTGGGGCTCCCCCAGACTCATGGGGATGCGGAAGGAGGAGGCGGCATCCGACTCGATCAGACTCTCGAGCTCCGGGCGGCTGAGGTCGGGGGGGGGCGGGATGTGCGGCGACCGGCAGATGTTCACAAACACCTTCTCCTGGGAACCTGCGTGGGTCTTAATGCAGAAGCCTAGAGGGGGAGGGAAAAGGAGGGGTTGGTGCCCCTCACTCCCAACCCGCAGCACCCCAGCATCCCCCCCCCCCGCAAGCCCCAAACTCCATACCAGGCTGAGGCTGGATGGGTTTCGAGTCACGCACCGATGGCATCGCACTTTGGATCTTCTGGGTGGCCTGGAGGGAAAAGGAATGAGAGCGGCACCGGATCCCATCGCCCCCACCCCGTGGGCCCTCCAGCCCCACACACCTGCGATGAGACCCCAGCACAGCCAGGTCCTTGTGAATGAACCCACAACTCCTCCCCCACCCCAGAGCAATCAGTCCCCCCCCCCACCCTTCTCCCAGAGGCGGATTCCTCTGCCAGCGCCCATGGTCAGCTCTCCCCTACCCACAGCCAGCAGCGTGTCACAAACCCTGCAGGGGGTCGACACCGCACTGAGAGATGCCTGCCGAGCCCTGCCAGCCTCCAGGGACTTGCTGCTCCCTCGCAGGGCCCCACAAGTGAAGCCAGCACGCTGCCCCCCCCCCCAGCACAGCCCCGCACCCCGGGGTGGGGAGCCAGGCAGGGGCCGGGCCGCTCACAGACCTGGAGCAGCAGCTGTCTGAACTCCTCATCGTCTTCCTCTTCCAGCTCTGCGGACAGCAGCGACGTGTCCGTCTGGGAGGCCATGGGCCCTGCTCCGGGGACGGGGCTGCAAAACAGACAGAACTTCAGACACGGGGGGGGGGGGGGAACGCGCAGCCCCAGCGCTGCCCCCTACGCCGAGGGGGCCTCGTCTCGGGCGGGACTCCGGGGCGGTGCTGGAGCACGGGGGCACCAGGCCCAAGCGCCCTGCTGCAAGGAGCGGGGGCGGGGGGGACTGTGGGGCATTGGCCCCTGGCAGCCTGAGGGGCCACAGCCCCCCCCACAAGGTGTCACCCCCGAGGCACCAGGCCAGGCTGCCGGCGCTGCCACCCCAGGGTGCCCTGAGGGAGACGGGGGGGGGGGGCGAGTCTCCCACCTGGGACTGATACCAGCCCCTCCCCCGCGTCCCAGAGCCGGGGAGGGAACCCAGGAGTCCGGGTTCACAGCCCCGCCCCGAGCCGGGGAGAGAACCCAGGAGTCCGGGCTCACAGCCCCGCCCCTCCTCCCCGAGCCGGGGAGGGAACCCAGGAGTCCGGGCTCACAGCCCCGCCCCTCCTCCCCGAGCCGGGGAGGGAACCCAGGAGTCCGGGCTCACAGCCCCGCCCCCCCTCCCCGAACCGTGGAGGGAACCCAGGAGTCCGGGCTCACAGCCCCGCCCCAAGCCGGGGAGAGATCCCAGGAGTCCGGGCTCACGCCGGCACTGACCCCCACCCTTTGCCTCGCCGCTGCTATTGGCAACGGTGGCCCAAGCGTGCGATTCCCGCTTCCGGGAGCGTTAAACCGACTTCCGGTATGTGCCGCCACACTTCCGGTAAGGACAGTCTCACTTCCGGGGTAGGGTTTTGGCCACACTTCCCGTCTGCTGCCACATTTCCTCTGACGGGGCGGGACTCCCGGCGACTCACTGGTTCTTTGTCGATTTCAGAGAGCCCCTTTCTGGCATTTCGACGCCACACTTCCGGCTTCGGTAGGCCACACTTCCGGTTTCCCCTCAGCGCGGGTTTTCCCTTCTTCCGGCGGAAGTGCCCGAGCTAGGTCATGGCCCGTCCCTGAAAGCCTAGTCTCTATGGTGCGGCGGAGGCCGGAAGTGGCGCTGGGTCCCTCTGGCGGCCAGGGGCGGGCTGCCTGGGGGCAAAGTCCTGCGGGGAGTCAATGGCTGGAGCGGCGGGGGGGCGCCCGTCCGTGTGGGGCATCTACAGCTCCATGGAGTATGGACCTGCCCCAGAGGGGGCGGGGCCTGCCCAGGTAAGGGGCCCCCGCCCCCATATGGGGAGCCCGGACTCCTGGGTTCTTCCCCTGGCTCGGGAGGGAGGGGTAGTGGTTAGAGCAGCGGGAGCTGGGATCCGGGACTCCTGGGTTCTCTCCCTGGCGCTGGAAGGGGAGGAGTGGGGGCTGGTGGTTGGAGCAGGAGGGGCTGGGAGCCAGGACGCCTGGGTTCTCTCCCCAGCTCTGCCCCAGGCTGCCTTAAGGTGGCTGAGTCCCACACAGCCCTGTGTGCCTCAGTTTCCCCACGTTCGGCGACAGCCTAGGAGGCTGCGGGGATTCAGCCATTATTAGGGCCTGGCCCTCTGCCAAGGCAGAATTGCCAAGACAGCGAGATTCCACTTCCCCCTCCCTCCCCCCACCCGCGGCCCTGACCTTGGTGTAGCTAAGCCAGCAACCGGGGTGGGGTGGAGGGGGGGGGTGATGCCTGCACTGTGAGCCCGGGCCCCGGCCCACCTGGGTTTTTCCACTGCAGCCCCAGCTCTTGTCCTGCGCTGACACTGCACCCAGACTCCGGAGGTCTCCCTTGGGGCGGGAGGGGCAGGGACGGTACAAGAATAGAACCAGGTGTCCGGGTACCCGGTCACCTCCTCCTAGATCCCGCTCCCCGCCCAGGACTAGTAATAGAACCCAGGAGTCCGGGCTTCCAGCCCCACTAGACCCCATTCCCTTCCCATAGCTGGGGAGAGAACCCAGGAGTCCTGGCCCTCTAATTTCCAGTCTTCAAAACACGCCCCTCCGTGTTAAAACACAGCCCAGTGCGCTTCCTAAGAGCTGGGATCCAATGACTGACCGCCAGGACTCCTGGGTTCTCTCCTCAGCTCTGGCAGGGGAGTGGGGTCTAGTGGTTAGAGCAGGGGGGACTCCTGAGTTCTGTCCCCAGCTCTGATCCTCTGTGGCAGTGTGGCAGGTCCAATCCCCCTCTCTTTACCTCAGTTTCCCCGTCTGTTTAATCAAATAGTGGGTATCGTTTCAGGTCACGGGGGGGGGGATTTTATGCTGGACTAAGATTCAGAATACAATGATTCTGCTGGGAACACCTCCTGTCCCTGCCTCGGCGGGACCCCTCCCACGCCTGAATGGGCATTCTGCGGAGAATCCCTCTTTCGCACTAAAGGGCTTAGGACCTGCGGTGGCCACGTTCTGCTTCCGGCCACTAGAGGGCAGTGTGCCCCCCCCTCCCCGGTGGGTGTGCGGTCTGTTGCCGAGGGGGGTGTATTTCTCCTGCTTCCCCCCACCCCAGGCCTGGCTGGAGGCTCACGATCGAAGCTTTGGGCATTTTGTGGACAGCAAATGGTTGAAGCCGGAAGGCAGAGAAACCGCCCGCAGCAGCAACCCAGCTACAGGTTCGAGCCCAGTCACCCCCCCCCCCCTCGCGACAGCCGTGGCGGCTCACTGCGTCTGACCCTGAAGGGTTAAACTGGATTTGGGGGGAGGGGGGATGGGACAGAGGGTCTCTCCATCTGGCCCCCGGGACTGACTGGCTCAAGGGGACAGGAAATGGGACATGGGGCCTCTAGGGGGCGCCGGCTCCCATCCCAGCTGGTGAGTCCATGCGTGAGCCGAGTTTGCTGGGTCTCAGCTGAGTTCTGAGAAGAGTGGGGGGCAGGCGGCTGTGCGGGAAGGGAGCAGGGAGCTCTCTCCGTGGGGTGGCAATTGGGGGGGGGCGCTCTCTCCATGGGGAGGGGGAGGCTGTGTCTCAGTGGGGATCTTTCTCCCCGGCCCCACTGACTCCTGCCCCTCCCCAGGGGAGCTGCTGGCCACCACCCTCCAGGGGACGCCGGAGGACGTCGAAGCTGCCGTCCAAGGTGCCGCGAAAGCCTCCGGAGCCTGGAGCCAGCTGCCCTGCCACGCCCGAGCCCGGCACCTGCACAAGTGAGCGCCGGCCGGGGAGGGGGGCGGGGGGGGCAGGGGGAGACAGCCCCCCCCCCCGCTTTGGACGCGTGGCTCTGTCGCCACCTTGTGGCGGCCGCCTGCCTGGCGCCCGCGGGGGGCCCCCTGCTGCCTGGCGCCCCCCGCAGGCCGCGCTGACCCCGGCCCCTCCTTTCTCCAGCATGGCCCGGACCATCCAAAAACACCAGCGCCTGCTGGCGCTCCTGGAGAGCCTGGAGACCGGGAGGCCCGTCGGGGAGACCCGGGACCGGGACCTGCCCCTGGTGGTCCGACATTTCTACCACCACGCCGGCTGGGCCCAGCTGATGGACACGGAGATGGGGGGCTGGCAGCCCCTGGGTGAGTCGAAGGGACTGCGGTGGGGTCCCCCCCGCCCCCCGGGCTGGAGCCGCGCGTCTGTTTACATGGGGAAACTGAGGCACGCCGCGGGAGCGGGGATTTCGGAGTGTGCGGCAGAGCTCAGCACAGAACCCAGGCGTCCGGGCTCCCGCCTGTAACTGCCTGACCTCCACTCTGCTCCCAGAGCCAGGGATTGAACCCAGGAGTCCTGGCTCCCATCCCCTTTCCTTACCACTAGACCCCACTCCCTTCCCCGGGCCGGCGAGAGAACCCAGGAGTCCTGGCTCCCCGCTCTGACCCCTCTCTTTATCTCCCCCCCCAGGGGTGGTTGCTGCCGTGGTTACCTGGAATTACCCGTTGCTGCCGCTGGCCTGGAAAATCTGCCCAGCTCTGGCCATGGGTAGGTGTGGGGGGGGTCACCCCACTCCGTGCCCCCCACGTGTGCTCCCTTGGGATCCCCTCTTGGGGGCCAGCCCACCCCTCCCACTCGGGATTCACCCCCCACACCTCCATATTTCTGTCCCCCCAGCTCCTCTTGGGGGGTGTCGCGTGGTTCTGAGTCCCCCCGGCCCCGAGCTTCCCCCCCAGCCCCCTTCTAAGGGGAAGGGGTCGCCCATCTGGGATTCCCCCCCCCGTGATTGTCCCTGTCCAGGGGTCCCCCTGCACCTCCCCCGTGTGGTCCCCTCTGAGGCCCCCTCTTTGGGGTCCCCCTGCCCTGAGCTCCCTGCTCCCCCCTCTTGACCACCATCTTCCCCCCCCCCCCCCAGGGAACACCGTGGTTCTCCTCCCACCCCCCCGGGCCCGGCTCTCCGCCCTGCTGCTGGCCGAGCTGGGGGCCCAGGCTGGGCTGCCCCCCGGGGTGCTGAACGTGCTGACGGGGGAGGGGGCGCTGGCCGGGGGGCTGGCTACCCACCCCGCTGTGGACGCTGTGGCTGTGTCTGGCTCCGTGGAGGTACGGGCTTCTGGGGTGGGGGGGTGTCTCTCGCTGCCCCCCATGTTCCAGAAGGCTGCTCTGTGAGGGGGGGAGTTGGGGGGCTGGTATCTTGGGGGGGGGAGCTGCCATGGTCTAGGCTGGGAAGATGGGAGGGGGCTCTGGAGAGCTGAGGGGGGGGGGACCCCGAAGGGAGGGGGCTGCTATGACTTGGAGGGGCCTGGGGGGCTGGTGTGGCCCACGGGGGGGTTGGGAGGCTGGATCCCGGGCATAGCTGGACTGGGGGGGGGGGGGAGACAGGCTGGGGCTATCGGGGATGGGGCTGCTGGAGTTGGGGGCTGCCCCGGCCCCATTCCCAGCCCCCCCTCCCCTCCCCTCAGGTGGGGCGCTCGCTGCGCCGCGTCACGGCCGGCGGGGGCCCCCGGCTCTCGCTGCAGCTGGGGGGGGACACCCTGGCCATCGTCTTCGACTCGGCCGACCTGGACGGGGCCGCCGTGGGGCTGAGCGACGTCGTGAGCTGCCAGCGGGGCCCGGTGAGCAGGGAGCGCGGCCCTCCCCTAGGGGGCGCCGGCTGGAGGGGAGTGGGGCCCGGGGTCTGTCTCCTGTAGGGGGCGCCGGCTCCAGGGGGGGGACTGGCTGGCTCAGGGGGGCGGGGAATGGGGCCCGGGGTCTGTCTCCTCTAGGGGGCGCTGGCTCCAGGGGGGGGACTGGCTGGCTCAGGGGGGCGGGGAATGGGGCCCGGGGTCTGTCTCCTCTAGGGGGCGCCGGCTCCAGGGGGGGGACAGGCTGGCTCAGGGGGGCGGGGAATGGGGCCCCCTCTGGACTGTGACTCTGCCGCCCCCTAGTGGCCGCAGCCTGCGCTGCGGTGGGGGCCTGTGTCCTGCAGGGGGCGCCGGTGTCTGGTTAACCCCTTCCCCCCCAGGCTCCCGGCACCGGGGCGCTGCTGCTGGTGCAGGAGGCCGTGGCCGGGGGGCTGCTGCAGCGGCTGAAGAGGCGGCTGGGGAAGCTGCGGGTGGGGGACCCGCTGGACAAGGCCATGGACGGGGGGGCCCTGGTGGACGAAGCCCAGCGGGTCGCCGTGGAGACCTACGTGGAGGAGGCCCAGGCAGAGGGGGCTGAGGTGAGGGGCTGGGTCAAGTGGGTAGAGCGAGGGAGGGGCTGGGAGCCCGGACTCCTGGGTTCGCTCCCTGGCTCTGGGAGGGGAGTGGGATCTAGTGGTTAGAGCAGAGCGGGGGAGTCAGGGAGCCCGGACTCCTGGGTTCTCTCCTGGGCTCCCAGAGGGGAGTGGGGGTCTAGTGGTTCGAGTGGGTGGGGGCTGGGAGCCCGGACGCCTGGGTTCTCTCCTGGGCTCCCAGAGGGGAGTGGGGGTCTAGTGGTTCGAGTGGGTGGGGGCTGGAAGCCCGGACGCCTGGGTTCTCTCCTGGGCTCCCAGAGGGGAGTGGGGGTCTAGTGGTTCGAGTGGGTGGGGGCTGGAAGCCCAGACTCCTGGGTTCTCTCCTGGGCTCCCAGAGGGGAGTGGGGGTCTAGTGGTTCGAGTGGGTGGGGGCTGGGAGCCCGGACGCCTGGGTTCTCTCCTGGGCTCCGGGAGGGGGTGTCCGTCCCCCGGGCTCATCTGCTGCTGTCTCCCCACTCACAGATCTTCCAGGCGTGGGCAGCGCTCACGGTCCAGGGACCCTTCTACCCCCCGACCCTGATCACCGGAGTGGACAGCACCTCGCGCTGCGTCCGGGAGCAGGTAGGGGGCGCCCCCCCCACCCCGCCTGGGGCCGCCCGGGCTCCCCCCCCCCCCCCCCCGTCTGCTGGGCCGGGCCTGGGGAAGTGGTGACCTCTGGAGAATTGCAGGTCTCTGCTTTCCCCCCCCAGCCCTGCCTGCCAGGGAGAGCCCCCCCCTGTTGACCCCCCCACCCCGTCGCCCAGCCCCCCCTGCTGAGCCCCCGGCCTCCCTCCCCACAGCCCCGAGCCCCCTGCTGACCCCCCCCTGCCTGCGCCCCCTACCTCCCAGGCCTTCTCTTGTCCCCTGTGCAGATCCCGGGGCCGGTCCTGGTGGTCCTGCCCTTCCGGACGGGCAAGGAGGCCGTGGCGCTGGGGAACCACCGCCCGTCCGGGCTGGCAGCCGGCGTGTGGACCGAGAACCTGCCCCTGGCCCTGGAGGTGGCGCACAGGTTAGTTCTGTGCCCAGGCTCCGGCCCCCCCCCCGGCCAGTGACTCTGCTCCTGGAGCCGCAGGGTTCAGATTTCCACCCCCCTGCCGAGGAAACTCCAGTCCCAGGGCCCCCAGCCCCCCCTCGGGCTGTCTGTCCCCCCCCCCCACTTCGTTCCGTGGCCCCCCCCAGTTTCCCTCGCGGCCCTTCGGTTCGACCCGGGATCATTTTGGTGTTGGTTCGCTCGCAGGGGCCAAAGGCCGGGGTTTAATCGGGCGCTTTGGTTTCTCTTTGGCTGGATCGAGGGGTTCCCAGCCGCGGGGGGAGGGGGGCGCTGGCCGGTCGGTATTTAACCCCCCACAACCGCTGAGCTCCAGAGCGGTAACGTGGGTGACAGTCCGCAGGGGAAGCCGGTTCCCCCCCCCGCAGGGGTTTCCCACCTGGCCCGGCCCCGCGGGTCGCCTGCTCGCGGTGGAAATGTATTAAAAATCCATCCTCCCCCGCCCTGCCCGCGGTTTCCTCCCGGCCCCCGGGAGATTTCGCCCCCAAGGGTGGGTCCCGGCGGCGCCCGGCCCCCCCCCGAGCGAAGAGATTCGCGGCCAGCCGGCCCCCCGGGGGGGGGGGTCCCTGGGGCAGATCTGTAAGAGAAACAGCCGCTCTTCATCTCGCTCTGTCGCAGCCTCCAGGTGGGCACCGTCTGGATCAACGGGCAGAGCCTCTTGGACGCGGCCGCGGGCGTCGGGGGAAGCAAGGAAAGCGGGAGCGGCCGGGCTGGGGGCAAGGAGGTGCGTGGGGCTGAGCTGGGAAGAGGGGGGGGGGATCTCGGGCTGGGGGCAAGGAGGTGCGTGGGGCTGAGCCGGGAAGAGGGGGGGCGGATCTCGGGCTGGGGGGGCCCGTGGGGCTGACTCGTCCCTTCCTTCCCCCTCCCAGGGTCTCTACGAGTACGTCAGACCGAGTTGGCAGAGCCGGGCCCGGCCGGGCCCCGCGGAGCTGGACTACAAAACCTTCGCGGCCTCCTACGGGACTGCCCCGCCCCCCGGGCCCGGGGACAACAGAGTCGCCCGCCCCAAACTGGAGGAAAACGTGCCAAGGTACCAACGACTCGGGGTCCCCCAGAGCCGGCGCCCCTCGCCCGGCACTGAGGGGCGGCCCCTCTGGGGTGGAGCGCGGGGGCTGGGCCCATGAGGACCAATATCCCTCAAAATCGTTCTGCACGGGAATGGAAACATTTTATTCTGTGGTTGAGAGCTCCCAACCTCCCCCCGCTCCTCCCTGGCTGGGTCTTAGGGAAGGTCTGTCTCCGGGGGAGGTCTGCGGGGCCCATCCCTTCATTCCTCCAGCCTCCTTCCCCGAGGCTGAAATGCAGCCACCGCTGGGGAGGAAGATCAGCAGGTAAAATCGAACACGGCCCCATTAGAAACCCGCGTAAATGTTTCTTTTTAAATCAAGACATTAAGGCTCAAAATAATTGTCACAAACTCAACTTCCCTCCTCTTGTATTAACTGTCTGAAGGCCCCGTCGGCTCTGCGGGTTGCTTATATTTTCACACTGGATTCGCTTGAGCAATAAACGTAGCCCCGTTAGGTTCACCTTTGGAGTCTCCTGCCACACTCCGGGTTCCAGCGTCTCGGTGATTACAGGGAAGCCCGGAGGTCAGCCGCGTTTGCCCCGCACTTTACAAATACCTTCGCTGGGCGTGACGTCTTTCTCCCCCCTCCTTCCCGGGGGTAGCAGCCCCGGGAGAAATTGTCTGCAGGGTCTGGCCCCTCGAGAACGCCCGGGTCCCGCTGCCCCCGGAAAACGTGGCGACCGCCGCGAGGGGGGGAGTCGAAATCCACCCCGGGAAACGGTTGTCATTGGAAATCGGACCCCAGCCTGTCCATGGGGGTCACGTCCGTGTCAAGCACAAACTCCAAGGGTTTTGAAGCCGTAGTCCCTTCTGGGAAGTGGGGAAACCGAGGCACGGCGGGGGGGCGAGGTGATTTCCCAAGGCCACGCAGGAACTCAGGGGCAGAGCTGGGGAAAGACCCAAAGTCTCTTCATTCCCCGGCTCCGGCGGGGAAAAGGTTTCCTGTCTGTCCCGTCGCAGGCCCGGGTTGGGACCAGGGGAGAGGTGTCTCTCCCCACATGTGGCCCAAGTTCCCCCAAAGCCCCCCCACCTCACCCCACTGCTCCCACCCACCCTACACGTCCTCCACACTCACCGTGTCCAGGTCTTAGGGGGAACACAGACACAGACCCCTCGTCAAATGCGGCCCCTCTGGGGTGGAGCGCGGGAGCTGGGTATACGGGCATCCCTGGCCCGGCGACGGGACGCGGCCCCTCTGGGGCAGGGCATGGAGGCTTTCGGGGTCGCCTCACCCCCACCCCGTGTCTCCGCAGGGTGGACCGGACCTACAAGCTGTACATTGGAGGGGCTCAGAAGCGACCCGAGGGAATGGCCTCGATCCCCGTCCTCGACCCCGCCGGCAGCGTGCTGGCGTACGTGCCGGACGGCAGCGCCAAGGACATCCGCAACGCCGTGGAGGCGGCTCACAAGGCCGCGCCAGGGTAAGAGGGGGAGCAGCTCAGAACGCCTGGGTTCTCTCCCTGGCTCTGGGCGGGGAGTGGGGGCTAGTGCTTAGAGCAGGGGGCTGGGAGCCAGAACTCCTATCCCCGGCTTTACCCCTGAACTCGCGGTTTACCCTTCGTGCCTCAGTTTCCCCATGTACCGAGCGAGGTCGCTGTTTGCCGTATGAGGCCGGGCTGCGGCGTGGGGCCCCCTCGGCGTTCCCAGGCCAGGTGGTGCCAGCCTGGAGCAAAATGTCGCCCACTTTCTGGCCCGCTGCCAGGTGCCGATAACCCCCCCACGTCCCGGCCTCGCCTCTCTTATCTCTCCCGCACCAGCGCAGGTGGCCAGAGTCCCTGGAGAGCCCCAGCTTATCGCGGCGGGGACCCGCCCGGCCTCTCGCGCCGCTGGAAATGGTTTGCTCCTTGGGGAGCCCTGCCAGGTGGCGGGGAGCCGGTGGGAGTCCAGGGAGGGGGAGGGGGGGCGTCCTATTGAGCTGGGATCTGATCAAACAGGGGAGGAGAATTTTGGCCCAAATGTTCCAGGGAAAATGACACTTTTCTTGTTTGGGGCAAAAGTTGGAGAAGTTGGGACAGTTTTGGCCCCCTCCCAGAAAGGGACAATTTAGATCCAGAACTGCTGCTGCCCGACCTAGTTCAGGGGTCTCCTGCTCCTATTTTTCTCTGTAGGCCAATATAAATTTCCCATGATGCACCACAATCTCCCCCCTCTCGGACCCAGGAGGCAGTTGCATCATGGGAGCCCAAAACCTCTGTGGCTGAACTACATCTCCCATGATGCACCTTGGTGAATGGGGGAGACTCATAGGGGTCCTCCGGCTGCGGTGCATCATGGGAGTTGTAGTTTTTATGCCCCATGTTCCTAGGGGTTCCTTGGCTGGGCTGCCTCTCCCCATCATGCACCTCAGTTTTCCTCTCTTTCTGAGCTACCGCAATGCTTCATGGGAGATGTAGTTCGGACATTCTCCTCCACAGGCCACGCATCATCTCCCATGATGCACCACAGCTCCCCTTGGTCTGGGGGGGGTTGCATAATAGGAACCCCTGGCTGCGGGATGTAGGGTTGCCAACTTTCTATTGGCACAAAACCGAATACCCTGCCCCCCCCTTCCCCAAGGCCCCGCCCCTGCTCACTACACTCCCCCCTCCCTCGGTGGCTCGCTCTCCCCCACCCTCACTCATTTTCACAGGGATGAGGCAGGGTTTGGGGTGTAGGAGGGGGCTCCAAGCTCGGGAGTGGGGCCAAGGGATTTGGGAGGAGGCTGTGGGTTGAGGCAGGGGGTTGGGGTGCAGGAGGGGGCTCTGGGCTGAGGCAGGGGGTTGGGGTGCAGGAGGGGGTGGGGATGTGCAGAATCTGGGGTGCAGGAGGGGGCTCTGGGCTGAGGCAGGGGGCTGGGGTACAGGTGGGGGTGGGGATGTGCAGGATCTGGGGTGCAGGAGAGGGCTCTGGGCTGAGGCAGGGGGTTGGGGTACAGGTGGGGGTGGGGATGTGCAGGATCTGGGGTGCAGGAGGGGGCTCTGGGCTGAGGCAGGGGGTTGGGGTACAGGTGGGGGTGGGGATGTGCAGGATCTGGGGTGCAGGAGGGGGCTCTGGGCTGAGGCAGGGGGTTGGGGTGCAGGTGGGGGTGGGGATGTGCAGGATCTGGGGTGCAGGAGGGGGCTCTGGGCTGAGGCAGGGGGTTGGGGTACAGGTGGGAGGAGGGGGGGCTCTGGGCTGGCTCCTGTTCCAGTCCCTCCCTCCCCTAGCAGGGAGCCACGCCCCCGAAGACACCCCCACCCCCTGCTGACCTGCGGGGGGGGCTTCCCTCCCCCCCCCCGTCCCAACCCTGGTGCTCACCAGCCGTGAATCGCAGACCCCCCCCCCAGTGCCCCGTGCTGCTGAGTGACATTTTGGGGCCCCCCCCCGTCTGGTGGGGGGCGGAGGGGCCGGGAGGGTGGGGCTGAGCCGGAGGCACAAGGAGGGTGGAGGCTCTTCGAGTTTATTGCTTTATGGCCTGGGGGTTGATGGGCGTAATCTGATGGGGCGAGGGGGGCAGCTCCCAGGATCTGCCGTGTCCACCAATCAGAAGCCACAGGGACGCTGGGGGTGGGGGGGACACTGTGAGAATGGGAATCAACCCTGCAGTTTACTGCCTTTGAGTGGGGGTGGGGCTGGGAACCAGGACTCCTGGGTTCTCCTCCCAGCACCGGGAGGGGAGTGGGCTCTAGTGGTTAGAGCAGGGGGGGGGCTGGGAACCAGGACGCCTGGGTTCTCGTCCCAGCACCGGGAGGGGAGTAGGGTCTAGTGGTTAGAGCAGGGGGGGGGCTGGGACACAGGACGCCTGGGTTCTCTCCCTGGCTCTGGAAGGGGAGTGGGGTCTAGTGGTTAGAGCAGGGGGGGGCTGGGACACAGGACGCCTGGATTCTCTCCCTGGCTCTGGAAGGGGAGTGGGGTCTAGTGGTTAGAGCAGGGGGGGGGCTGGGACACAGGACGCCTGGGTTCTCTCCCTGGCTCTGGAAGGGGAGTGGGGTCTAGTGGTTAGAGTGGGGGGGGCTGGGAGCCAGGACTCCTGGGTTCTCGTCCCAGCACCGGGAGGGGAGTGGGGTCTAGTGGTTAGAGTGGGTGGGGGTGGGGCTGGGAGCCAGGACTCCTGGGTTCTCTCCTGACTCCCCCTCTCTCCCGGCAGGTGGGGGAAGCGGGCGGCCCATGCCCGGGCGCAGGTGCTGTACTACGTGGCGGAGAACCTGGCGCTGCGGCGGGAGGAGCTGACGTCCCGGCTGGGGGCGCTGACGGGGGCCCCCCCCGAGGAGGCGCGGCGGGAGGTGGAGCTGGGCCTGCAGCGCCTCTTCCACTGGGCGGCCGCCTGCGATAAATCCGGGGGGGCCGTGCAGGTGGGGCCCCCAGAGCCCCCCCGACGGACTGGGGCGGCTAGAGAGGCGGGCGGGGAACGCCAAGGGGGGATGGGGGGGGATTTGGGCCCTGGGTGGGGGTGGGGGGTATGGTGGAGAAGCTGGGGGGGGTTCGGAAGTGAGAGTGGGGTGCAGTGGGGGCGGAGCTTGGAGAGGTGAGGGGCGGGGTGGGGTGGGAAGAGGGGAGGAGCTTAGGGGGATGTTATGGGGTGGACCCAGGAGGGGGCGGGGCAGGGAAGGGGGTGGAGCTCCGCCCACAGTCTGAACAGCTGTCTGGGGGCGGGGTTTAATTGATCTCTTGGGCTGGAAGTGGGGAGGGGGGGAGCCCAGAATCACCCTCTGCCCCTCCCCCAGGAAACCCCCCTGCACGGCACCACCCTGCGGCTCCACCAGCCCCTGGGCATCGTGGGAATCGCCTGCCCGGACGAGCGGCCCCTGCTCAGCTTCCTCAGCCTGCTGGCCCCGGCCGTGGCCCGGGGCAACGCCGTGGTGATGATCCCCAGCCCCCGCTACCCGCTGCCCGCCCTGGACCTCTGCCAGGTACCTCTCCCCTCCCCCCGCGTCTGCTCCCTCCTCGGCCACCCACCCGCCTGCCTCAGTTTCCCCACGCCGTCACCCCACCCCCCGGAGGACGTGGCGGTTGAGAGGTGGAAAAGAGGCTACTGGGAATGTACGGCTGGGGAGTGAACCCTGCCTCCCAGTCTAACCACTAGCCCCCACTCCCCTCCCCGTGCCAGGGAGAGAACCCAGGAGTTCTGGCTCCCAGCCCCCCCTGCTCTAACCACTAGACCCCGCTCCCCTCCCAGAGCTGTGGGGTGGGGAAAGAACCCAGGCGCAGCACAGACCCCTCCCCTCCCCCGATCTCAAGCGGGGCGCCCCGAGGCGTTACCCCGACACGCGTTCAGAGCCCCACGCGGCTGCATTGGACCCGCGTCCGGTCCGCAGACATGGTCCGCGGCTGGGCCCCGATTTGCCAGGCTCTATGCAGGGCCGGTCCGTATGGGTCCCTGGAATGGATCGACGCCGAGAAGGCCGCGCTCGGGGCAGACGGCGAGAAATGGGGGAGCTACCCCCCAAAACCAGTAACGCGCGAGCTTCTGCAGCCCCCGCTGGTCCACGGGAAACAAAACACAACCCCCCCGGGGGGCGTTTCCAGCCCGATTCACCGGCCGGCAGGTCTTTATAGTGAGCTGTTACTGAAAACCCAGTTCCCCGGGCACGGACCCCCCCCCCCCCCCCCCGATCCCCCTCCCTCCCGATCTCCCCCAAACATCTCGCCGCTCGCCCCCAGCGTGGCCGCCTCAGCTACAGGGCGGATTTGGAATCCGCCAGAAATTCGGAGAGTTGCTAACGGGGGAAAGTTACGAGCCGTCGCCCCTCCGTTAAGCAGAGTTCTCCCAGTCTCCTGGCGGGCACCAGGGAGGAGGTACCACCCAGCCCCTCCCTGGCCCCATTCCCGGCTCCGGTCCCGAGCCTTGGCCCCCTTACTCCTCCCCGAGCCGCGGCTTCCGGCTCTAGGGGGGGACGCGGACACGGGTCAGGGGCAAGGCCGCCTTCCAAAGTTTGGGCATCAGCGGGTCGGTGGTTAGAACGGGGCTCGTTCGGCTGAGGGCAAGGTCGGTCCAAGGAGCCGTTTCCTGTCCCGTCTCACAGCTTCGAGTTTATGGCTCCCAATTGCAGGTGTAAATCACGGGGCCATTAAGACATAAAATTGACTTGGCACCTCCCTGGGCCCGTGGGAAACGTCTAACCGGCTCTCGGGAGCCACAGATGCCCACACCGGACGCGGGTTCGAAGGTTGACCAAATTCCCGGCTCGGTGTGGTGGATCTCCCGGTCGGGGGGGGGGGGGGGGGTTGTTCCCAGCGTCGGTTTCAGATATTTCAATCTCAGATTTCGCGGTGTTGGCACCGGGGGCGGGGGCACAACTGGGTGTCCGCGAGTGAGGGGTGGGTCACGGTGTGGCCGCCCTTCCTTCCCCACGGCTGCCTTCAGAGCCGGGCGTCTGGCCAGCCGCGGTGGGAGGTTCCTGGGGTGGGTCGGAGCCAGCTCCGGGAGGCGTCCGTACAGGGGAAGGACGAGCCGGGTTCCCAGCCAGCAGCTGCCGCTCCCCAGACACCCAGCTCCGTGAAATCTGGTCTCCCCTCCGCTAGCCAGATGTCCCGGGGCGGGTGAGATTTCACGATCCGTGACGCGTTTTTCACGGCTGTGATTTCGGTTAGTTACCCCGCACAGAGCAGCACAGCAAAACGGCAGGGAAACTGAGGCACACGCGAGGGGACGGGGGGGGGGGCGGTCCTCCAAATGCAGCAGAAGAGTCCCACGCCCAGCACAGCTCCCGGCCTGCGTGCCCTCCGGGGGCGGTGGAAGTGGAGGGTTTCTGTTAGCTTCCTCGTTAAGGAGCCCGTTAATTACCTGCCTGAGTTGCTTGTTTCCACTCCTAAGAGCTGGGAACGATTGGCTGCATCCGACCACGCAAACGCTTCGGCCCATTACGGCCGCTGGGGCTTTGTCTCCGAAACCCCCCCCCTTGACAAGAGAGAACCCAGGAGTCCTGCCTCCCAACTCCCCCACCCCTGCTCTAACCACTAGACCCCACTTCCCTCCCAAAGCTGGGATAGAACCCAGGAGTCCTGGCTCCCAGCCCCCGCTGGTTTCGGCTGCTAACAAGGCCCATCTGCTCCCCCCTCCCCCCCCCCCCCCAGATCTTCGACACCTCGGACGTCCCGGGCGGGGTGGTGAATATTGTGACGGGGAATCGGGACCATCTGAGCCGGACGCTGGCTCAGCACCAGGACGTCCAGGCCATGTGGTACTTCGGGTCTCGGGAGGTGAGAGCGGGTCGGCCCCCACCGCGTGCCCCCCTCCTCGGTGCCCCCGCCCTGGGGCCGGATCCAGCGCTTCCTCCTTTAACCCTTTCTCTCCCACAGGGCTCCCAGTTTGTGGAGTGGGCTTCGGCCGGTAACCTGAAGCGGACCTGGGTCAGCCACGGGGCCCCCCGGCGGTGGGAGGACCCGGCCCAGGGGGCAGGGGAGGAGTTTCTGCAACAGGCCACCCAGTGTAAGAACATCTGGATCCCCATGGGGGAGATCTTTGCCAACTGAATCCGGGGGGGGGGGGGATCCCCACCCCGACCCACGCAGCCCGAAGGCTGGTAATAAACAGGCTTGGTATCGTTTAACTCTGCCCCCGGCTGCGGCATGAGCGTCACTACCCCAGTGGGGAAACTGAGGCTGGGGCGGGGGGGGGGGAGAGAATGAATCCCGGAGTCTTGGCTCCCGGCTCCAGCTGCTCCGCCCCACCCCTCTCCCAGACCTGAAGGTTCCGGAGCTCAGGACTCCTGGGTTCTCTCCTCAGCTCTGGGAGCGGCGTGAGGTCTGGTGGGTGAGTGTGCGCGGGCGGGGGGGTAAATTCCCCCGGGAAGGGCTGGGCCTGACGCCAGGCTGAGTGGCCTGGCCCCCGGGGAGTGGAGAACCCGGGCGGGGGGGGATCGGTCCCAGGGGCGGGGTAGAGGAGTTTAGAAACCGTCCATTTTATTGTCTCTTGTTAAAGATCCTGCTTCACCAACACGCCTCCGTCCCAGGCTTGGCACGCACCCAGCCCTCCTGCGTCGCCCCAGCGTGCTCCCCGCTCCCCTCCCAGAGCTGGGAGAGAACCCAGGAGTCCTGGCTCCCAGCCCCCCCACTCCCCTCCGCTCTAGCCATTCGACAGACAGGGATGGGCCCCGTCACCCTGGCCTCTCCCGGGAGAGGTTGTCCCATGTAGGTCACTGGCTCCTCCGGGAGGGGCTCTGAACCCTGCCCGCCTGGCTCCAATCGCCCCCGATCTCCCCAGCCAGGGGTCCCAGGTGGTCACTCCTCAGCTGACCAGGTCCTGGTGGGTGAATCCCGTAGCCACCAGCTGAGCTGCCTTAGCCAGAGGTCGCACTCTGCAGCGGGGAGAGATCGGCCTCGATCCCGATCCACTCAGGGAGGAAGGCGGCTGCAGGCCTGAAGAACTGCTGGTAGGGGGAGTCGGGGAGGGTGAAGTTGGCCAAGTAGACGGTCTCCCCCCCAGCCAGGTAGCCGGCCCAGATGCCGAAGGTCCCGACGGTCATGATCGTGTGGTTGCAATGAGCCAAGAGAGCGAAATCCCTCCCCGGCGACGACTCCTGCCCGTCCCCCGAGAAATACACGTCCCCCCGCGAGTTGTCGATGTTCTCCCGGCACCACTCCATCCCGTTGCTGGTCACCACGAAGACCGGCTCCCGGTACTTGGCCCGGAAGTAGCCCATGGCCTTCTCCAGGTAGGCCTTGTCCGCCACCACCCCCTTCCATTTCTGGGGCATCACCCGGACGTAATCCCCCCTCCGGACGTGGATGCCCACGTAGGTCACGTTCCGGCGCTGCCCCCGCAGCCCGGCCAGGTACCGGTCGGCCTCCTCCTTGAGGTGGTCGTGGAAGGAGAATTCCTGGAGGATCTCCTGCCGCAGGTGGTGGTAGAAGGTCCAGGAGCAGGGGAAGCCCGTCAGCCAGACGTATTTCCCCTCGATGTGCCTGTACTCCTCCGACATCCAGTCGTGGAGCTCATAGTTCCTCCACGGGATCTGCCAAGCCTGAAGTCGGGACAGCACGGGCAGGGTGATGCGGAAGAGCGGCGCCAGCTGCCGGTGCATCCCCGGGAGGATGGAGGCCGGGCGCCCGTTCATCTTGGCCAGGGCGTAGAGGGTGGCGTATTCCCCCATCTGGTTCCCCAGGCGCCCGATGGAGTTCACGGTCCACAGGCCCCGCTCCGTGGCGTTCGCGGAGGGGAGCCCCCACTCCCCGGGCAGGAACCGGCTGCTTAGGTAGATGGAGCTGACGACGGCCATGAGGAACAGCAGGCAGCGGGGCCGCTTGAGGAGCCTCCGGCAGGGGACCCAGGAGTCCGGGGCAGTCATGGCTCCCAGCGGTGATGCGGGAAGGAGCCTGGGGGTGGGGAGCAATGCGGGGGGAGTGGATAGGGGGTGTTAGAGGGGGAGGGGGAGGGGCTCGGCCTAGCCCAGTGTCCTCTGTTCCCAAGAGGCCTCCGGCTGCCAGCAGAGCCCCGCCCCCCAGCTGCCCCCTTAGCCCCGCCCAGCCGAGGGGGCAGGTGACCCCAGCTCCTGCTGGACTTGTGTTATGGGGGGAGCAGAGTCACCAGGTTCCTGGATGGGGCCGATTCCCCCTCCGAATCCGCTGGACCCCGGATCGGCCCCCATCAGCCACGATCCAGGGGCAGGTCCCCCCCCCCCCCAGCTCTGCCAGTGCCCCTCATGTGTGACCCACAGCCCCGCTGCTGAGAGAGAACCCAGGAGTCCTGGCTCCCAGCCCCCCGCCCCCCTCCCGCCCATTCTAACCACTAGACCCCACTCCCCTCCCTGAGCCGGGGAGAGAACCCAGGAGTCCTGGTGAGCAGTGCTTGGGAAGGGGAGTCACTCGGGCTGGAGGGGGTTGCCATGGGTAACAGAGAGCAAGACTGGGGGGGGGGAATGGCACCCCCTACTGAGCCTCCCACCCCACTCCCTGCAGCCCAGCGCCCCCCGGGGGGGACGTCCGTGTGACGAAGTGGGAGTAGTGTGTGTGTGTGCCTCAGTTTCCCCTATGCATTTCTTAAGTGTCTATGTGAAGGTAATGCGGAGCAGAGCCACTGCAGGTATTCAAAGGTGAGCATCCCTGAAGCTGTAACCTGACCCCAGGTGGGGGAGGGGGGTCAGCTGAACCTGTTGAAGGGAGGTCAGGTGATACCTGACGCCCGGGAAACCAGACAAAGGAACAAAGGAGCAGGAAGTGGCTAGAGGAGGGTTTGGTCAGTCTGGGTCTGGGTCGAGCTGGGAGAGGCAGAGAAGCGAACTCGCTCTCTGGCCCAAGATGGATCCAGCTGAGGGCTCCGCTCACTCTATGGTCTGTGATTAGAAGTCATCCAATAAACCTGTTTTACTGGCTGGCTGAGAGTCACGTTTGACTGTGGATTTGGGGTGCAGAACCCAGGGGCTCCCCCAGGACCCCACCCAGGCGGGCTTGCTGGGGGAAGCACACGGAGGGGCAGAAGGTGCTGAATGCTCCGAGGTCAGACCCAGGAAGGTGGAAGTGGGGACCCCTGAAGCTCCTGGCCTGGGACACAGGCTGTGTACGGAGAAGGGGCCCTTCTCCCGGAGTCCGGTCTGGCTCGCTAGGGAGCGGTTCCAGACCATCGCCCGGGCGCTCCGGGACAGGGGCACAGCCGGCATCCTGGGGTATCAGACTGGGGGGGCCCTGAGACATGGTGGGTGGGGGGAGGGCATGTGGAGGGGGAGGGGAGGGGAAAATGGGGAGTGGAGATGGACAGGAGGGGGGGGAAGGATGAAGGGGGATGGGAGGGAAGGTGGAGATGGAGGGGGAAATGGGGGGAAAGGGATGAAGGGGGAGGGGAAATGGAGGAGAGGTGGAAGGAAGTAACCCCCCCCCCCCGGAGGAGGAGTGTGGGGCAGGGTGGGAGGTTTCCCAGCCCAGGGGCAGGACAGGAGCGATGCCGGGCTGGGTTGGGCCGGGGAGTCTGGGGTCCGGAGGGATCTGGGGGTCGAGCCGGAGTTACGCCCTTCCCCCCCCCCCCCCGCGGGCTTGTGGCCGAGGTCCCAGGCCCGGGCCCAGCTGCACCAGGCCTCTCGCCGCCCCCGGACGGACGGTTTGGGGAAGTCGAGCATCGGCGTCCCACAGCCCTC
The DNA here is from genome assembly GCA_032164245.1 of Sternotherus odoratus. Lineage (NCBI taxonomy): Eukaryota > Metazoa > Chordata > Testudines > Kinosternidae > Sternotherus > Sternotherus odoratus. The sequence goes on along the minus strand of JAVMKO010000043.1, from coordinate 2,037,714 downwards.
AGAGCCGGGCGGGGGCTGGGAGCCAGGACTCCTGGGTTCTCACCCCAACTCTGGCAAAGGGGCGACTCCCCTTCAAAGCTGCCAGCCGCCGGGCTCCAGCCCTCCTCCCCCGACTCTCGGGGCTCCGGCCCCGTCCTCCCCCCGCCCCCGTCTCTGCTCCCCGGGCCCCGTCGCCCGCTGGCGTGCGAGTGAGCTGCTCTGCAGGGGAGACATCCTGCCACAGCTTCCTGAGCAACCGCCCGGGCCGGGGCTCCGTGTTACTCACCCCCATTCGCCGGGGGGTGGGGGTGGGGGTGGGGGTGTCTTGCTGCTTTTCACGGCCCCGCTCAGCACGGACAGGGGACTCCTGACGTCCAGACCCTGAGCCCCACAGGCGGGGACACCCGGTTGATGTGTTTCCTGGTCGTGGCCGGGTGCCTCCCGCCGGCTGCGGGCGTTGGCCTCTCTCGGGCGAGCGCAGCTGGGAGTGTCTGGCCCCAGAGGAGGGACCAAAAGACGCGTCAGGCTCTCTCGCGCCCCTTCCCTGGGGGGCCCAGAGCTCCAGACTGGCTCGCACGGCTGACAGGGCCGGGCCGGGGGGCGCTGGGGAGCGGGGAGCGGGTGGGAGCTCAGCAGGGAAACAAATTGGAAGTCAGGGGAAACTCCTAGTAATGAATATCAATCAGAAGCGAAGAATTGTAGAAAATCGATAAGGGAAGCCACGGGACACAGGGAGAACTGTGGCCACCCTAGTTAAGAACAATACGGAGCTATTTAGAGTATCTTAGAAACCTAATAACCCTGCCTATGATATTGGTCCATTGCTAGATGGAAGTGGCAGAGTTAGCCCTAATAATGAAAACCGGCAGTAAATATTTCTGTTCTATATCCGGGGGGGACGCAGCTGATGCCGGCTCAGCAGACGGGGATGCAAACCCTCCTTGCTTTCCACTAGTACCACTGGGGGGTGTTAAACAGCAGCTACTAAGGCCAGACTCGATCTTGATGGATTGATATTCATTACTATGAGTTTCCCCTGACTTCCAATTTGTTCCCCTGCTGAGCCTCCACCCCGCTCCCCAGCGCCCCCCTGGGCCGGCCCTGTCAGCCGTGCGAGCCAGTCCGGAGCTCTGGGCCCGGGGAAGGGGCTCAAGAGATCCTGAAGCGTTGTTTGGTCCCTCCTCTGGGGCCAGACACCTCCCAGCTGCGCTCGCCCGAGAGAGGCCAAGGGCTGCAGCCGGCGGGAGGAACCCGGCCACGGCCAGGAAACACGTCAGCCGGGCGTCCCGGCCTGTGGGGCTCGGGGTCTGGACGTCGAGAGGCCCATAGGTGCCCCCCCCCGCACCCCCTGCCAGTCAGCGAATAGGCCTGAGTAACCCGTGAATGGGGGTAACACCGAGCCCCGGCCCCGGGCGGTTGCTCAGGAAGCTGCGGCAGGATGTCACCCCTGCAGAGCAGCTCACTCGCACGCCAGCGGGCGACGGGGCCCGGGGAGCAGAGACGGGCGCGGGGGGGAGGACGGGGCTGGAGAGTTGGGGGAGGAGGGCTGGAGCCCGGCGGCTGGCAGCTTTGAAGGGGAGTTGCCCCGTTGCCAGAGTCGGGGGGAGAACCCAGGAGTCCTGGCTCCCAGCCCCCGCCCGGCTCTGAGGGCTGTGGGACCGGGGCGTGGGACGCTGACGCTCGACTTCCCCAAACCGTCCGTCTGGGGGCAGCTGGACCCAGGGCTGGGACCTCGGCCACAGGCCCAGAGGGAGGGGGGCGTAACTCGGGCTCGCCTCCCAGATCCCGCCGGACCCCAGACTCCCCAGGTCGGCCCAGCCCAGCTTCACTCCTGTCCTGCCCCTGGGCTGGGAAACCTCCCACCCTGCCCCACTCTCCTCGGGGGGGAGGAGGGGGGCTACTTCCTTCTGCCTCTTCTCCTCCATTTCCCCTCCCCCTTCACCCCTCCCCCATCTCCCCTCCCCCTTCAGCCCTCCCTGCATCTCCCCTCCCCTCCCCCCTCCATCCCCCTCCTCCCCTCCCCCTTCAGCCCCTCCCTCCATTTCACCCTCCCCTCCTCCAAATCTCCACCCTCCCTCCCTCTCCTTCCCCCTTCATCCCCTCCCCCAATTTCCCTCTCCCTCCACTCCCCCCACCCACCATGTTTCTCAGGCCCCCTCCCCAGTTTGATACCCCGGGATGCCGGCTGTGCCACCCCCTCCCCCACCCGTGGCTGAGGTTCTGGGCGGGGGCCAAAGGGGTAGGACTTGGCGATTCTAGGTTAACACGGGACGTCCCCTCCAGGGGGCGCTGCGCTGCAGGGAGTGGGGTGGGGGGGCTCGGTAGGGGGCGCCCTTCCCCCCACAGTCTGTGCGCTCTGTTACCCATGGCAACCCCCTCCTGCCCCAGTGACCCCCCCCTTCCCCACCACTGCTCACCAGGACTCCTGGGTTCTCTCCCCGGCTCAGGGAGGGGAGTGGGGTCTAGTGGTTAGAGCGGGTGGCGTGGGCGGTTGGGAGCCAGGACTCCTGGGTTCTCTCTCAGCAGCGGGACTGTGGGTCAGGCATGAGGGGCACCGGCAGAGCAGGAATTCTCCTTCCACCACGACGTGTATTTCTCGGGGGACGGGCAGGAGTCGTCGCCGGGGAGGGATTTCGCTCTCTTGGCTCATTGCAACCACACGATCATGACCGTCGGGACCTTCGGCGTCTGGGCCGGCTACCTGGCTGGGGGGGAGACCGTCTACTTGGCCAACTTCACCCTCCCCGACTCCCCCTTCCTCCGGCTCTTCAGGCCTGAAGCCGCCTTCCTCCCCGAGTGGCTCGGGATCGGCGCCGATCTCTCCCCGCTGCTGAATGGGACATCCGGCTAAAGGAGCTCAGCTGGAGGCCACGGGATCCACCCGCCAGGACTCGGCTGGCCGAGGAGGGACCACCTGGGACCCCTGGCTGGTTCGCGCTGCGCTGGGGAGATCGGGGGCGACTGAAACCTGGCGGGTTGGGTTCAGAGCCCCACACGGAGCAGCCAACGACCTACAGTCACGTTACTGAAAGAATCTGGAATCGTATAGATCATTGTTGCACCCGAGGTCCTAGAGTGGCACCAAACCTTGTGGAAAGCGGGTCACAGCAGGTGTCTACGGCCACCTTAGCTTATGGTCTGCTCGTCAGGACGCCATCGGGATCCGTGTTTCATGTTTGTATTTGAAGTTACGAATTTTGCTTCTGTACTGTCTGTATCTCAAATCTGTCTCTGCTCCTGGGGCGCATTCCAGACAACGTGGTTTTCTCTCCGCCTGCTTGATGGCCCCTTGAGGACTTTGGCTACACACTGGACCCTTTGGGAGCTTGGAAGGCTCCAATCCACAGGAGAAGTCTACCAGAGGACATGCCAGGTAGCCTGCGGGTAACGGCCGCCACCTGGAAATCCTAAATCACGCATGGTCATGTGATCTGCCCATGTGACTCCAGAACTCCATGGGGCTGGATTTTCCACAGCAGGAACAAAGAGGTTCTTGCACCTGGGAAAGACTATGAAAAGCTGCTGCTGCCCCCCCCCCCCCTCCATCTCGTCTTCAGTCCCCAGTCTCGCTCCTACCTCTGGATGGGACTTTGCTACACATGGAAGCTCTGAACAAAGGATTGACGACCCCTCCCAGCTCTGGCTGTATTCCAGAGACTTTGATTTGAACCTGCAGTTTATTCTACCTTTGCTGGAAGCCTGAACCAAGAGATGTGCCATTACTGCATGTAATTGATTTCTTTTAACCATTCCTAACCCTCACCTAGACCTTTTTCCTTGTATAATAAACCTTTAGATTTTAGATTCTCAGGGATTGGCAACAGCATGATTTGTGGTAAGATCTGATTTGTATATTGACCTGGGTCTGGGGCCTGATTCTTTGGAATTGGGGAGAACCGTTTTCTTTATTTGGGGGATGGGTTTTCATAACCATTGATCCCCAGGATAGGTGGCTGGTGGTGGTGATACTGGGAAGCTGGAGTGTCTACGGGAATTGCTTGTGTGACTTGTGGTTAGCCAGTGGGGTGAAACCAAAGTCTGTTCTGTTTGGCTGGTTTGGTGCCTTGGAGGTGGAGAAACCCCAGCTTTGGGCTGTAGCTGCCCTGTTTGAAGCAATGTGTCCTGACTTGGCGCTCTCAGTTGGGTCCCGTTAGGGACAACGCCGTCACACCTACATCAGACAACGTCTCCTAGGAGTGTCTGGAGTGATGGGACCTTCCCTGTCTGTTGAACGGCTGGAGCAGAGGGGAGTGGGGGCTGGGAGCCCCCCCCCCCCCCCCGCAGCACAAACCCAAACGTGTGTTGCTTCGCGCTGTGCGGAGACCGGGACGGTGGCAAGCTGGTGGGATACGCCCCCTCCCGCCATGGGGAGGGAGATTTGGGGGACGTTTCACCCACACCCCGGCGTGAACTGCACCAAGTGTGTTTAGAGAAAATAAAACCAAACGTCTTAGCTACAAAAGAGAGATTTTAAGTGATCATAAGGGGCGGGCACCGGGTCAAAGCCGCTCACCCAGCAAATAAAACCCAACGCGACATCCACTCAGATCCTAAAGAAACCGTCACAAGCAGGAATTTCTGCCCCTATATGTCATCTTGGGCAGATTGCAGCAATTCTTGGAGGGACACGGCTCTTGCTGGCAGGTTAAAACTCCAGGGGTTTCTGTTTCAGTCCAGACCCCCCTTCCCAGCCTGGGCTCCGTCCTCTTCCCCGTCCTTTGTCTGATTCTTGGCTCCTTTCAGCTGTCAGCCTGGGCGGGGATTTGGGGAAGAAGGACCCAAGTATAACTCAGTCCCCGGCCCTAAATCGGATTTGCATATGGGGGGGGGTGTTTCTTTGTTTTCCAGTGTGGGGATCCTTTGTTTCCTGCCGAGTGGAAAACCCCTGGGATCCCAGGATGGGAGTCCAGAACCGGGGGCCGGGGTCACGTGATGGTGGATCGGAGATGGGTTGTCTCATCCCAGGACAGTGGGAGGCGAGTATCGTCAAAGACGTCTTGTTCTTCCGAACGGCGCAGGCGGGCAGATGGCTGCCGTCGGGGGCGGGTGGGTATCATTCCTCAGGGTGTCATTCCCCCTGTCGTTGTTCCAGAGCCAATATTCCTAATGTCAGATACGGGCCTGGGACGTGCCTACAAACAGGACCATTGTATTCCGCCCATCATCACCGTCCCAACGTTACCTCCCCTGCACAGAATAGACCCTATCTGATGTGGGGTCACAGGGTCTGGGAGGTCAGGGGGCTCGGTGCTGGGATGCCCGAGTTCTGCACCCCAGCTCTGGGGGGGAAGTGGGGTCTAAGGGGGACGTTCTGCTTACAAGAAGCACGCGGGGGCTTTTTCAGGGGGAAAGGCGATAGGCCGCCTTTACTGAAAAATACAACCCTTATATTCCAGCGGGAGGGAATCTACGGCCCGGTTCCACGGAGGAGGAGGGCGGCGCTGGGCTCCGTGGGTCGCGATGCTCTGAGGTTTTGCGGGCCTGGCCCCGGAGTTCAAAGGTGAAACACCCCAACTTCCCACCTGTCCATTCCCGCGGGCGTCTCTGTGGTTCTGGAGTCGTTCCGCTGGGAGTGGGGTTAGTCGGGGGAGTTTCCCGCTCGTCTCTCTTATCCGCTCTCGGGTGCGTTGGCCTCACCTCCGGGGTGGTCCCTGCCGCGCGTGTTCAGCACCAGACCCCCGGGTTTGTCAGGGAGGGAGGGGGCATCAGGCTCCCCCCCCCCCCGCGATTCCCCAGGACTCTCCCCAGCCCGTCACAGAAGGTTTATAAACCGACAGGAGCAGAGCCCAAAATGGAGCTTGTAGGTACCGGAACCAGGACCCCTCGGGCTCGTCCATCTTGGGGGGCAGGGAGCCGGACCCCAGTGCTGGGCCTCCCCCCATCTCCAAACTGACACTCCCCCCCCCCCCCAGCCTTTGTGTCTGTCCAGGGGACCCCTTTGCTCTCCCGCCCCTCAGGTGGCACCTTGCGGGGAGGGGCCCTGGCCAGGAGACGGGGGGGGGGGGGGGTGCGGACCCCAGCACACCTGAGCGCCGGTGCACCAGGCGGTTTGGGGAAGTCGAGCCGGCCAGCCTCAGCGCCCCACGTGCCGCTCCCACAGCCCTCAGAGCCGGACGGGGGCTGGGAGCCAGGACTCCTGGGTTCTCGCCCCAGCTCTGGCAACGGGGCGACTCCCCTTCAAAGTTACCAACCGCCGGGCTCCAGCCCTCCTCCCCCGACTCTCCCCCCGCCCCCGTCTCTGCTCCCCGGGCCCCGTCGCCCGCTGGCGTGCGAGTGAGCTGCTCTGCAGGGGAGACATCCTGCCGCAGCTTCCTGAGCAACCGCCCGGGCCGGGGCTCCGTGTTACTCACCCCCCTTCGCCGGGGTGTTACTCACCCCCATTCGCCCCGGGGGGGTTATTCACCCCCATTTGCCCCGGGGGGGTTACTCACCCCCATTCGCCCCGGGGGGGTTACTCACCCCCATTCGCCCCGGGGGGGTTATTCACCCCCATTCGCCCCGGGGGGGTTACTCAGCTCCATGCACCCGGGGTGGGGGTGGGGGTCTTGCTGCTTTTCGTGGACAGGGGGCGTCCTGGGCCCCGACGTCCAGCCCCTGAGCCCCACAGGTGGGGCCGCCCGGTTGACGTGTTTCCTGGCCGGGGCCGGGTTCCTCTCTCGGGCGAGCGCAGCTGGGACGTGTCTGGCCCCAGCGGAGGGACCCATAGAGGCGTCAGGATCTCTGGGCTCGAGCTGCTTCCCGGCCGGGGTTCGGGACCCAGGTCCTGCCCCGGCTCCAGACTGGCTACCGCAGCTGGCAGGGCCGGCCCCAGGGGGCACTGGGCTATGGGAGCTCAGTGGGGGGCGCTGGGCTGTGGGGCCAGCAGGGGAGTTGGGCTGTGGGGCGGGGGGCTCAGTGAGGGGCGCTGGGCTGTGGGGCCAGCAGGGGAGTTGGGCTGTGGAGGGCTCAGTGGGGGGTGTTGGGGTGGGGGGCACAGCAGGGGCGATGGGCTGAGGGCTCAGTGGGGGGCGCTGGGCTGTGGCGCGGGGGGCACAGCAGGGGAGTTGGGCTGTGGGGCGGGGGCACAGCAGGGGAGTTGGGCTGTGGGGCGGGGGGCTCAGTGGGGGGTGCTGGGCTGTGGGGCGGGAGGCTCAGTGGGGGGCGCTGGGCTGTGGGGCGGGGGGCACAGCAGGGGAGTTGGGCTGTGGGGCGGGGGGCTCAGTGGGGGGCGCTGGGCTGTGGGGCGGGGGGCACAGCAGGGGCGCTGGGCTGTGGGGCGGGGGGCACAGCAGGGGCGCTGGGCTGTGGGGCGGGGGGCACAGCAGGGGCGCTGGGCTGTGGGGCAGGGGGCACAGCAGGGGCACTGGGCTGTGGGGCGGGGGGCTCAGTGGGGGGCGCTGGGCTGTGGGGCGGGGGGCACAGCAGGGGAGTTGGGCTGTGGGGCGGGGGGCTCAGTGGGGGGCGCTGGGCTGTGGGGCGGGGGGCACAGCAGGGGAGTTGGGCTGTGGGGCGGGGGGCACAGCAGGGGGTTCTGTCCCTGGCCAGCAGGGCTGGGCTATAGGGCCCTGGGGGGCGGGTCCTGTCCCCCTGACCTCATGAACGGATCTGCCTGGTTCTCAACCCTCCCGCCACCCAGCCCCCCCACCCCCATGGGTCCAGCCCACCCAGCTCCAGCCGCCCGCAGAGCCCCGTGGCCTGGCGCCGTCACCTCCCCGGGGATCTGGGTCAGGACAGACCCCCCCGCACCCGGGAACCGCGGCTGGGCTGGTGTCCCGGAGCGCCCGGGCGATGGAGACTCCCTAGGGAGCCAGACCGGACTCCGGGGGAAGGGCCCCTTCTCCGTACACAGCCTGTGTCCCAGGCCAGGAGCTTCAGGGGTCCCCACTTCCACCTTCCTGGGTCTGACCTCGGAGCATTCAGCACCTTCTGCCCCTCCGTGTGCTTCCCCCAGCAAGCCCGCCTGGGCGGGGTCCTGGGGGAGCCCCTGGGTTCTGCACCCCAAATCCACAGTCAAACGTGACTCTCAGCCAGCCAGCAGAATAGACGGTTTATTTGAGATGTCAGGAACCATCCAACTCACAGCTTCTCAGTCTCAACAGGGTCCCTCAGTCAGGCCCTTCTGGGGTGCCAGGAGGTGAGACCCAGATTCTGGGCTCCTGCTTCTCCCCCAGGTTTATTCGATGACTTTCATCTGGTCTAACACAGACCATGCAGCGAGCGAGCGGAGCCCTCAGCTGGATCCATCTTGGGACCAGAGAGCGAGTTGGCTCCTCTCCCCTTCCCAGCTGGACCCAGACTGACCCCCCCCCCCAACCCCTCCCTGTTCTCCTTTGTCCCTTTGTCCCTTTCCCGGGCTAGGAGGCATCACCTGACCTCCCTCCAACAGGTTCAGCTGACCCCCTCCCCCACCTGGGGTCAGGTTACAGCTTCACCTTGGCTTTGCTTTGCATCAGCTACACATTCCTTTCCCTCCACATAGACGCCCAAGAAATGCATAGGGGAAACTGAGGCACACACACAGTACTCCCACTTCGTCACAGCTGGGCTAGCAGTGGCCGCGGGTCGGGACACCGGGGAAGGGGGCTGCGGGTCGGGAGTGCGGGACACGGGGGGGGGGAGGCTGCGGGGCGGGGGGGCTGGGTCGAGGGCCACCGTGGGGGGGGGCTGCAGGTCGGGAGTGCGGGACACGGGGCGGGGGGGGGGGGCTGCGGAGCGGGAGTGCGGGACACGGGGCGGGGGGGGCGGGGGCCTGCGGATCGGGAGTGCGGGACACGGGGCGGGGGCCTGCGGGTCGGGAGTGCGGGACACGGGGCGGGGGGGGGCTGCGGAGCGGGAGGGCGGGACACGGGGCGGGGGGGGGGGCTGCGGAGCGGGAGTGCGGGACACGGGGCGGGGGCCTGCGGGTCGGGAGGGCGGGACACGGGGCGGGGGGGGGGGCTGCGGGTCGGGAGGGCGGGACACGGGGCGGGGGGGGGGCTGCGGGTCGGGAGTGCGGGACACGGGGCGGGGGGGGCGTTGCGGGTCGGGAGTGCGGGACACGGGGCGGGGGGGGCGTTGCGGGTCGGGAGGGCGGGACACGGGGCGCTGGGTCGAGGGGCGCCGCTCCCGGCCGTATCGCTGCGAGTCAATATTTGCGGAGCTTGGCCGGGCGCCGGGGCCGGGCGTGGTGCGGAGGGGGGCGGGAGAGGGGGGAGGGGCTCACAGCCCCCCTCGACTCCCCTCCCCCCGGGCCGCGCCCTGGGCCCCCCAACAGCAGCTGCTCCCTCCCCCCATAGCCCCTCACCCCGGGCCCCCCCTCTCCGGCCCCTCCCCACGTGCCCCCCCCCCCACGCGCTTCCCGGCACTTTCACTTTCGATCCCATCCGAGCCGCTCCGGGCGCGTCGGTCCGGGGGCTGCAGCGGGGGGTTTGGAGGGGTCGGAGCCGGGGCCCCCGCACGATCCCCGCAGAGGTGAGGGGGGGCGGGGAGGGGGAGCCCCCCGGCACAGACAGCGGGGGGGGGGGGGTCTTTGCTCTGGGAGATTCACGTGGTTCCCGGTCACGGTAACTATTCGGGTGCGGGGGGGGCTCCGATCCCGCGCCTGTGCCCCCCCCCGCGAGTGCCCCTCACTCCCGACCCGCAGCCCCCCATATCCCAGGTCTCTCACCTGCCCTTTCTTGCCCCCCTTCAGCTCCCACGCCGAGGGCCCCCCCAGCATGCCGGCCGCCCACCCCCCAGTGAGGCGATGAATTGGCCCCATGAGGCCCCCGACGCCCCACCCCCACCCGGAGCCTGCGTGGTGAGTGGGGGGAAGGGCGGGGGGGGGGGGCTGGCGTTGGACCAGGGGGCAGAGCAGGGTTGGTTGGGAGGGAGGCTGAGGGGACTGAAGGGGGTGGGGGAGAGCCGGGGGGCGGGGCTGAGATGGTAGGGGAGGGGCTGGGGGGTATCTGGGCTGGCAGGAGAGGGCCCTGCGGGGGCTGGCTGGGGGGGGTGGGGACAGCTGGGGGGGTTGAAGGGGGTTGGGGACAGCTGGGGGGCTGGGGAAGTTGAAGGGGGTTGGGGACAGCTGGGGGGCTGGGGGGGTTGAAGGGGGTTGGGGACAGCTGGGGGGCTGGGGGGATTGAAGGGGGTTGGGGACAGCTGGGGGGCTGGGGGGGTTGAAGGGGGTTGGGGACAGCTGGGGGGCTGGGGGGGTTGAAGGGGGTTGGGGACAGCTGGGGGGGTTGAAGGGGGTTGGGGACAGCTGGGGGGGTTGAAGGGGGCTGGGGACAGCTGGGGGGGGCTGGGAGGGTTGAAGGGGGTTGGGGACACCTGGGGGCTGGGCTGGCTGGGGGGGTATCTGGTCTGGCAGGGCAGAGCCTGGGGGGGTCCTTGACTCACATCTCCCCCCCCCAGGTCCCCCTCTTGCTCCTGCTGGTCCTGGTCCCTTCGGGCCGCGGCTGCATCTTCTCCCGGAGCCCCCTGACCACCACCTTCTCCAGGGACATCGACGAGCTGGTGAGTGGGGGCCCCCTTGGGCTCCCTGGTGCCCCCCATCACCCCACGCCCCGTAAGGACACCCCCAGCTCACCCCCGTGTCTCCTTCTCTCCCTCAGACCCAGCACCTGCTCCACGATTATCCCGTCTCGATGCCGTCGAACCTGGAACCGGTGAGAGACGGGGGCCCCCCGATATCCGGAGCCCCCCGATATCCAGAGCCCCCCGATATCCAGAGCCCCCGATATCCGGAGCCCCCGATATCCGGAGCCCCCCGATATCCAGAGCCCCCGATCTCCAGAGCCCCCCCCCCTCCCTCTATCAGCCAAGGCTCCCCCCCCCCCCCCCCGATAGTCCCTCTGACCCCTCCCCTGTTCCTCCCCCAGGACGGCTGGTGTGCGGAGCTGTGGAGGGTCCATTTCCTGGCAGCCGAGCTGGGGCACATGGGGGGTGTCGCGGGCGCGGCCCTGGCCCCCCACGTGACAAGGGTGGTCAGGCAGGTGCAATTCGTCCAGCAGTGCAACATCTCCGTAAGCGCCCAGCGGGGGGGGGGGGGGGAATGGGGCCCCGGGGCCTGGCCCCTGGTGGGGTGTTGGGGGATCAGACAGGGGTCAGGCTCTGGGGGCTTCCCCCCCCCAGTGCAGTGACATCACCTCCCCCACCTCTGCCCCACCAGGACCCGGTGGGCTGCGTGGGGCGGGAACGCACCAACGTGTCGCGGATGCTGAGCGCCCTGAACGGCCACCTGGCGGCGCTGTGGAGCAAAATGCGGGTGGGGCAGGACGGGCCCTTCGACTTCAGCAACTGCACCCCCGTCCGCTGCCAGCCAGGTACCCCCTGAAACCCCCCCGCTCCCCTGACCCCATCCGCTGCCAGCCAGGTACCCCCCTGAAACCCCCCCGCTCCCGACCCCGTCCGCTGCCAGCCAGGTACCCCCCTGAAAACCCCCCCGCTCCCGACCCCGTCCGCTGCCAGCCAGGTACCCCCCTGAAAACCCCCCCGCTCCCGACCCCGTCCGCTGCCAGCCAGGTACCCCCCTGAAACCCCCCCGCTCCCCTGACCCCATCCGCTGCCAGCCAGGTACCCCCCTGAAAACCCCCCCGCTCCCGACCCCGTCCGCTGCCAGCCAGGTACCCCCCTGAAACCCCCCCCGCTCCCCTGATCCCGTCCGCTGCCAGCCAGGTACCCCCTGAAAACCCCCACTCCCCTGACCCCGTCCGCTGCCAGCCAGGTACCCCCCTGAAAACCCCCCGCTCCCCTGACCCCATCCGCTGCCAGCCAGGTACCCCCCTGATACCCCCCCTGCTCCCCTGACCCCGTCCGCTGCCAGCCAGGTACCCCCCTGAAAAGCCCCCCGCTCCCGACCCCGTCCGCTGCCAGCCAAGTACCCCCCTGAAAACCCCCCTGCTCCCCTGACCCCGTCCGCTGCCAGCCAGGTACCCCCCTGAAAAGCCCCCCGCTCCCGACCCCATCCGCTGCCAGCCAGGTACCCCCCTGAAAAGCCCCCCGCTCCCGACCCCGTCCGCTGCCAGCCAGGTACCCCCCTGAAAAGCCCCCCGCTCCCCTGACCCCGTCCGCTGCCAGCCAGGTACCCCCCTGAAACCCCCCCTGCTCCCCTGACCCCATCCGCTGCCAGCCAGGTACCCCCCTGATACCCCCCCTGCTCCCCTGACCCCGTCCGCTGCCAGCCAGGTACCCCCCTGAAACCCCCCCTGCTCCCCTGACCCTGTCCGCTGCCATCCAGGTACCCCCCTGAAACCCCCCCCTGCTCCCCTGACCCCGTCCGCTGCCAGCCAAGTACCCCCCTGAAACCCCCCCTGCTCCCCTGACCCCGTCCGCTGCCATCCAGGTACCCCCTGAAACCCCCCCTGCTCCCCTGACCCCGTCCGCTGCCATCCAGGTACCCCCCTGAAACCCCCCCCTGCTCCCCTGACCCCGTCCGCTGCCAGCCAAGTACCCCCCTGAAACCCCCCCTGCTCCCCTGACCCCGTCCGCTGCCATCCAGGTACCCCCCTGAAACCCCCCCTGCTCCCCTGACCCTGTCCGCTGCCATCCAGGTACCCCCCTGAAACCCCCCCTGCTCCCCTGACCCCGTCCGCTGCCAGCCAAGTACCCCCTGAAACCCCCCCCTGCTCCCCTGACCCCGTCCGCTGCCAGCCAGGTACCCCCCTGAAACCCCCCCTGCTCCCCTGACCCCGTCCGCTGCCAGCCAAGTACCCCCCTGAAACCCCCCCTGCTCCCCTGACCCTGTCCGCTGCCAGCCAGGTACCCCCCTGAAAACCCCCCCGCTCCCGACCCCGTTCGCTGCCAGCCAGGTACCCCCCTGAAAACCCCCACTCCCCTGACCCCGTCCGCTGCCAGCCAGGTACCCCCCTGAAAAACCCCCGCTCCCCCGACCCCGTCCGCTGCCAGCCAGGTACCCCCCTGAAAACCCCCCCGCTCCCCCAACCCCGTCCGCTGCCAGCCAGGTACCCCCCTGAAACCCCCCCACTCCCCTGACCCCGACCGCTGCCAGCCAGGTACCCCCCTGAAACCCCCCCCGCTCCCGACCCCGTCCGCTGCCAGCCAGGTACCCCCCTGAAACCCCCCGCTCCCGACCCCGTCCGCTGCCAGCCAGGTACCCCGCTGAAACCCCCCACTCCCCTGACCCCGTCCGCTGCCAGCCAGGTACCCCGCTGAAACCCCCCCACTCCCCCAACCCCGTCCGCTGCCAGCCAGGTACCCCCCTGAAACTCCCCCGCTCCCCCAACCCCGTCCACTGCCAGCCAGGTACCCCGCTGAAACCCCCTCCGTTCCCCTGACCCCGACCGCTTGGAGCATTCAGCACCTTCTGCCCCTCCGTGTGCTTCCCCCAGCAAGCCCGCCTGGGCGGGGTCCTGGGGGAGCCCCTGGGTTCTGCACCCCAAATCCACAGTCAGACGTGACTCTCAGCCAGCCAGCAGAATAGACGGTTTATTTGAGATGTCAGGAACCATCCAACTCACAGCTTCTCAGTCTCAACAGGGCCCCTCAGTCAGGCCTTTCTGGGGTGCCAGGAGGTGAGACCCAGATTCTGGGCTCCTGCTTCTCCCCCAGGTTTATTCGATGACTTTCATCTGGTCCAACACAGACCATGCAGCGAGCGAGCGGAGCCCTCAGCTGGATCCATCTCGGGCCAGAGAGCGAGTTGGCTTCTCTCCCCCTTCCCAGCTAGACCCAGACTGACCCCAACCCCCTCTAGCCCCACCCTGCTCTCCTTTGTCCCTTTGTCTCTCTTCCTGGGCTAGAGGTATCACCTGACGTCCCTCCCCCACCTGGGGTCAGATTACAGCATTCAGGGCTGCTCACCTGGAGGGGGAGGGGTTCCCTCCTTGCTTCTAGTTTCAGCCCTTATTTCTTAAGAAACGCATAGGGGAAACCGAGGCACACACAGTACTCCCACTTCGCCACACGCTGCCAGCCAGGTACCCCCCTGAGATACCCCCCCTTCCCCTGACCCTGTCCGCTGCCAGCCAGGTACCCCCTGAAACCCCCCTGCTCCCCCAACCCCATCTACTGCCAGCCAGGTACCCCCTGAGACTCCCCTGACCCCATCCACTGCCAGGTACCCCCCTGAGACCTCCCCACTCCCCACTCCCCCGATCCCATCCGCTGCCAGCCAGGTACCTCCCTGAGACCCCCTGCTCCCCTGACTCCGTCCGCTGCCAGCCAGGTACCCCCTGAAACCCCTCCTGCTCCCCCATCCGCTACCAGCCAGATACCCCCTGAAGCCCCCCCGACCCCGTCCCCTGCCAGCCAGGTACCCCCCGCCCCCCCAGACTTGTATTAATTACCAATCTGGCACCTCCTCCAACCCCCCCATTCCCTCATCCCCTTCCCTGCCCTCGACCCCTGATTCCCCCCCCCGCTCCGCCCTGCCCCCAAACACAGCCCCCTCCCCGGCCCCACGGTGGGGAATCGCCTCTCCCCTCTCTCCCCACACTCTCTGTGTCCCCTCCCAGCAGCCCTGCCTCCGGTAGGGCTCCCGCAGCCCAGCTTCTCCAGCCTGAAGCAGCCGGGGACCCAGGCATCCGGGGCCGGCTCCCTGCACCAGAACCACCTGCCGGTGCTGTTCCTCTTGGTGCCCATCCTGGGGTCTCTGGCCTTCGTCAGCCTGTGGCAGCGTCAAAGGAGGCTCTGGGGCCAGGTAGGGGTGAAGGGACGGGGCTCCCAGCGGGGGGCGGGGCGAGGGGGGGGGGCTCAGATCCCGGGACTGCTGCAGCTGCTTCTTCCCTCTCTTCCCCGCAGGGGACCCAGGAGTCCGAGTGGTCGGACACCTGAACGAGCGGGGTGCAGGAGCCGATAGGAAAGAGATGGCTCAGGTATAACCCCCCTCCCGCCAACACATGTGGGGTGCGGGCCCTTTGCTGGGGGACAGTCTCGGGAGGGGGAGCGGGGTCTAGTGGTTAGAGCAGGGCGAGCTGGGAAGCAGGACTCCTGGGTTCTCTCCCTGGCTCTGAGAGGGAAGTGGTGTCTGGTGTTTAGAGCACGGTGGCTGGGAGCCAGGACTCCTGGGTTCTTTCCCCGGCTCTGAGACCGAAGTTGTGTCTGGTGTTTAGAGCACGGTTGCTGGGAGCCAGGACTCCTGGGTTCTTTCCCCGGCTCTGGGGGGGGAGGGGAGTGGAGTCTAGTGGTTAGAGCAGGGGTGGGCCAGGAGCCAGGACTCCTGGGTTCCGTTTCTCTCTACTCCTTCCCCTTTTTCCCCATCTCCTTCTCAGGCCCCCTGGAGCCACGGTCGGTCCCGCCGCTAGGGATGCTGGGATGTGGGCGGCGGCCGCGGCTTTCGACACCCCGGCCCCGCGAGCCAAGCGGAGGGCGGACTCGGCCGCGCCTCCCGGCGGACTGCAGAGCTGAGGCCGGCGGCTGGCCCCCCACGGGCCGCGGGGCCGGCGGCCGCCCCCAGGAGCTGCTGAGCCCCCCCCCCCATCTGGACCTCGGTTCTGAAGCGCCAGGAGATGGATTTTTCGTCTGTATTAAGCTGCGTTTCGTAGCCCTGCTGGGGGTCTTCGGGGGGGGGCAGGGTCTGCGGGGACAGATGGCCCAACAGGAAGAGGCAAAAGCCCCCCCCCCCGTCAACGCCCCCCAATGGGCCCTGAACTGTCACTGGAAACAAATGGATTTTCCTTCGTGCGGAGACGCGGCCCCCTCGGGGGGGGCGGTTGTTCGAGGAGGGATCCGGACGGCGAGTTCCCGCCCCGACGCTGGCGGAAGAGCACCGGGGCCAATGGAATTACCCTGTTCCCCCGAAAAGAAGACGTACTTCCAGTTTAGCCTCTCGCTGTAATAGAATGTAATGTCATTTTGGGAGCAAAAATTAATATAAGACACTGTCTTATTTTCGGGGAAACACGGTATTATCTATCTATATAAAAGTCAAATGGTGTGTGTGTGTGGGTGCGTGTGTGTGGGTGTGTGGGTGTGTATGCATGTGCGTGCATGTGGGTGCATGTGCGTGTGTGTGCACGTGCGTGCGTGTGTATGCGTGTGTGTGGGTGCGTGTGTGCGTGTGTGGGTGTATGCGTGTGTGCGTGTGTGTGTGTGCGTCTGTGTGTGTGTATGTGTGTGCGTGTGTTGCGTGTGTGTGTGTGAGTGCGTGTGTGTGCGTGTGCATGTGTGTGTGCGTGTGTGTGCACATGTGTGTGCATGTGTCCGTGCGTGTGTGTATGCGCGTGTGTGTGCGTGTGTCCGTGTGTGTGTGTGTGTGTGTGTGCACATGTGTGGGTGTGCGTGTGTGGGTGCGTGTGTGTGTATGCGCGTGTGTGTGCATGTGTCCGTGTGTGTGTGTGTGTGTGTGTGTGTGCATGTGTGTGGGTGTGCGTGTGTGGGTGCGTGTGTGTGTATGCGCGTGTGTGTGCGTGTGTCCGTGCGTGTGTGGGTGGGTGGGTGCGTGTGCATGTGTGTGGGTGTGCGTGTGTCCGTGCGTGTGCGTGTGTGTGGGTGCGTGTGTGCGTGTGCATGTGTGTGTGTGTGCGTGTGTGTGTGTGTGTGTATGCGTGTGTGTGCGTGTGTGTGTGTACGCTGCCTTACTCCTTCCACACCGTTTGAGCTAGACACTTGACATTTGGAACCTTTCTAGGCTTTAGGGTCCTAATCAGGGTAAGAGCCGAAAATTTTTCAAATCTCCCCTCTGACGCCCCCCAGGGGTGAAATTCTTTAAAGGCCAATCACATCGGCTGGGCAGCAGGTTAAAACCTGCTGTTCTCTGTGACATAGTTATGTCATAATACCCCCCTCCAACGGACCCCCCACTCGCTCAGCTCTCTGCCCCTTCCCCCCTCCAACGGACCCCCCACTCGCTCAGCTCTCTGCCCCTTCCCCCCTCCAACGGACCCCCCACTCGCTCAGCTCTCTGCCCCTTCCCCCCTCCAACGGACCCCCCACTCGCTCAGCTCTCTGCCCCTTCCCCCCTCCAACGGACCCCCCACTCGCTCAGCTCTCTGCCCCCTCCCCCCTCCAATGGACCCCCCACTCGCTCAGCTCTCTGCCCCCTCCCCCCTCCAACGGACCCCCCACTCGCTCAGCTCTCTGCCCCCTCCCCCCTCCAACGGACCCCCCACTCGCTCAGCTCTCTGCCCCCTCCCCCCTCCAACGGACCCCCCCACTCGCTCAGCTCTCTGCCTCCTCCCCCCTCCAACGGACCCCCCACTCGCTCAGCTCTCTGCAGCCTCCCCCCTCCAACGGACCCCCCACTCGCTCAGCTCTCTGCCCCCTCCCCCCTCCAATGACCCCCCACTCACTCAGCTCTCTCCCCCCTCCAACGACCCCCCCACTCACTCAGCTCTCTCCCCCCTCCAACAGACCCCCCCACTCACTCAGCTCTCTCCCCCCTCCAATGGATCCCGCACTCGCTCAGCTCTCTGCCCCCTCCCCCCTCCAATGACCCCCCCACTCGCTCAGCTCTCTCCCCCCTCCAACGACCCCCCCACTCACTCAGCTCTCTCCCCCCTCCAATGGATCCCGCACTCGCTCAGCTCTCTCCCCCCACCCCCCCACTCCAACGGCCCCCCACTCGCTCAGCTCTCTCCCCCCTTAATTAAGAATAAAAAAAAATTAAAATCTCACCCCCCTCTCACGGCCCCCCCTCACTCGCTCAGCTCTCTCCCCCCCTCCAATGGATCCCGCACTCGCTCAGCTCTCTCCCCCCTCCAACGGACCCCCCACTCACTCAGCTCTCTCCCCCCTCCCCCCTCC
>JAVMKO010000043.1:1911935-2019892 GCA_032164245.1 Sternotherus odoratus | reverse complement strand
GTCCAGCCACGTTTGTCTTTGGGCTGCAGAAAGAAACCCCGTGGAACGTGAGTACGCTTGGCCCCCCCCCCCGAGGTTTGAGCTCCCCCCGCCTGCGGAGTGGGACAGGCCAGAACCCCACCGGAGGCTTGGTGGGGATTGTACCATTTTTGGGGGCCGGGAGTCCGGCATCAGGGCAAGAGGTGGGGATGGAGGAGACAGGCCGGGAGAGGGCACTGGGGGTGGGGCAGGCCGGAGGGAGGGTCCGGGGGGCTCTCACCATCAGTGGGATCCTGGCGCATTCGCCCAGCAACCCCCACAGGGCCAGAGAGATGCAGAGTACAGCAGGGGTCCCCATCTGTGAAAGAGAGAGAGAGAGAACCCAGGAGTCCGGGCTCCCCACCCCTCGTTCTATCCACTAGACCCCCTTCCTCTCCCAGAGCCGGGATAGAACCCAGGTGTCCGGGCTCCCTCTAGCTCTGCCCCCCAAACTCGCTGTTCAGCACACACACACCTGGCTTTACCCTCACCATAGGATATCTCTGTTCCCCCCCGCCCAGCCCAGCCCTGGGCTCCCCCAGCCCTGCCGGTGCCCCTCACTCCCGACCCACAGCTCTGTCAGTGGCAAGGCCCGATTCTGGGGGGCTGGGGGAATCTCACCTCAAATTCTGCCCCGCTCTGGTCACAGCTGGGGGCTCAGGTGCTGGATTTATACAGGGCAGGGTTTGGGGGGGGCAGATGGGTGCGTCATACCTGCTAATCGCCCCCCACGGATTGGGGGGGGGCTGGTTCATCTATTTTGCCTCTAATTTCTCTTTTCCACGTAGTCAGAAAATTGCTGTAATTAGCTCTAATTAACTGCAGCCCCTTGGCAGGGGGGGGGGACCAGGAGTGGGGAGCTGGGGAATTCTAGGGGCAGGGAGAGCTAAGGCGCCTGGGCTCTATTCCAGGCACTGTCTGCATTTACTGATTTTATCGGGGGGGGGGGGGGGGGCACAGCTCACCATGCCTCAGTTTCCCTATTATTGAAATTAGGTTAATGAGCCTGGTCCTGACCTGGGTCCCACCCCATCTTGCTTTAGCCACTAGACCCCCCCGCCTGGGAGAGAACCCAGGAGTCCTGGCTCCCAGCCCCCTCCCCTGGGCGTTGGCGGATGGTCCTTTAGTCTCATGAGGGAGGTTGGGTAAGAGCCTCGGGCCTCGTCCCCATTAGCGCAATTAGAGCCTCGGTGTGAACCCCTCAGTGCGTCACCCTCGGGGGGCTGCAGGTCGGGAGTGAGGGGCACCAGCAGGGCTGGGAGAACAGGGGCCCCTCTAGGGGGCGCTGGCTGCCCCGCCCCTCCGCGCAGCCTGTCTACTCCCCTTGTTCCCCTCTCTATGGTTCCACCCAACGCTGATTGGCTGCTGCGTGGCGTGGGGGCGGGGCGACGCTGCCATTGGCTGCGGCGGGAGGTGTCCGGCGCGAGGCCTGTCCCGTGCTGGACCCGGGAGCGCCTGCAGGGCGGGGCCGGGGGGGGAGGGGAGGCAGCGAGCCCTGGAGCCGGTGGCAGGTGAGGCGGGGTCTGGCCCGGGCGGGGGGTGCACGGGGGGGAGTGTGCAGGGGGGTGGGACGGAGCGCGGGGGGTGCACGGGGGGGAGTGTGCAGGGGGGTGGGGCGGAGCGTGGGGGGTGCACCGGGGGGAGTGTGCAGGGGGGTGGGGCGGAGCGCGGGGGGTGCACCGGGGGGAGTGTGCAGGGGGGTGGGGCGGAGCGCGGGGGGTGCACTGGGGGGGGAGTGTGCAGGGGGGTGGGGCGGAGCGCGGGGGGGAGTGTGCAGGGGGGTGGGGCGGAGCGCGGGGGGTACACGGGGGGGGAGTGTGCAGGGGGGTGGGGCGGAGCGTGGGGGGTACACGGGTGGGGAGTGTGCAGGGGGGTGGGGCGGAGCGCGGGGGGTACACGGGGGGGGAGTGTGCAGGGGGGTGGGGCGGAGCGCGGGGGGTGCACGGGGGGGAGTGTGCAGGGGGGTGGGGCGGAGCGCGGGGGGTGCACGGGGGGGAGTGTGCAGGGGGGTGGGGCGGAGCGCGGGGGGTGGGGCGGAGCGCGGG
This sequence comes from Sternotherus odoratus, assembly GCA_032164245.1. NCBI lineage: Eukaryota > Metazoa > Chordata > Testudines > Kinosternidae > Sternotherus > Sternotherus odoratus. Next base: position 2,017,829 of record JAVMKO010000043.1, on the reverse strand, counting down.
GGGTGCACGGGGGGGAGTGTGCAGGGGGGTGGGGCGGAGCGCGGGGGGTGCACGGGGGGGAGTGTGCAGGGGGGTGGGGCGGAGCGTGGGGGGTGCACGGGGGGTAGTGTGCAGGGGGGTGGGGCGGAGCGCGGGGGGTGCACGGGGGGGAGTGTGCAGGGGGGTGGGGCGGAGCGCGGGGGGTGCACGGGGGGGAGTGTGCAGGGGGTGGGGCGGAGCGCGGGGGGTGCACGGGGGGGAGTGTGCAGGGGGTGGGGCGGAGCGCGGGGGGTGCACGGGGGGGAGTGTGCAGGGGGGTGGGGCGGAGCGCGGGGGGTACACGGGGGGAGTGTGCAGGGGGGTGGGGCGGAGCACGGGGGGTGCATGGGGGGGGTGTGCAGGGGGTGGGGCGGAGCGCGGGGGGTGCACGGGGGGAGTGTGCAGGGGGGTGGGGCGGAGCACGGGGGGTGCATGGGGGGGGTGTGCAGGGGGGTGGGGCGGAGCGCGGGGGGTGCACGGGGGGAGTGTGCAGGGGGGTGGGGCGGAGCGCGGGGGGTGCACGGGGGGAGTGTGCAGGGGGGTGGGGCGGAGCGCGGGGGGTGCACGGGGGGGAGTGTGCAGGGGGTGGGGCGGAGCGTGGGGGGTACACGGGGGGGGAGTGTGCAGGGGGGTGGGGCGGAGCGCGGGGGGTACACGGGGGGGGGGAGTGTGCAGGGGGGTGGGGCGGAGCGCGGGGGTACACGGGTGGGGAGTGTGCAGGGGGGTGGGGCGGAGCGCGGGGGGTACACGGGGGGGGAGTGTGCAGGGGGGTGGGGCGGAGCGCGGGGGGTGCACGGGGGGGAGTGTGCAGGGGGGTGGGGCGGAGCGCGGGGGGTGCACGGGGGGGAGTGTGCAGGGGGGTGGGGCGGAGCGCGGGGGGTGCACGGGGGGGAGTGTGCAGGGGGGTGGGGCGGAGCGCGGGGGGTGCACGGGGGGGAGTGTGCAGGGGGGTGGGGCGGAGCGCGGGGGGTACACGGGGGGAGTGTGCAGGGGGGTGGGGCGGAGCACGGGGGTGCATGGGGGGGGTGTGCAGGGGGGTGGGGCGGAGCACGGGGGGTGCATGGGGGGGTGTGCAGGGGGGTGGGGCGGAGCACGGGGGGTGCACGGGGGGGGGTGTGCAGGGGGGTGGGGCGGAGCGCGGGGGGTGCACGGGGGGGAGTGTGCAGGGGGGTGGGGCGGAGCGCGGGGGGTGCACGGGGGGAGTGTGCAGGGGGGTGGGGCGGAGCGCGGGGGGTGCACGGGGGGGAGTGTGCAGGGGGGTGGGGCGGAGCGCGGGGGGTGCACGGGGGGGAGTGTGCAGGGGGGTGGGGCGGAGCGCGGGGGGTGCACGGGGGGGAGTGTGCAGGGGGGTGGGGCGGAGCGCGGGGGGTGCACGGGGGGGAGTGTGCAGGGGGTGGGGCGGAGCGCGGGGGGTGCACGGGGGGGGAGTGTGCAGGGGGGTGGGGCGGAGCGCGGGGGGTACACGGGGGGAGTGTGCAGGGGGGTGGGGCGGAGCACGGGGGGTGCATGGGGGGGGTGTGCAGGGGGGTGTGTGCAGGGGGGTGGGGCGGAGCACGGGGGGTGCATGGGGGGGTTTGCAGGGGGGTGGGGCGGAGCGCGGGGGGTGCACGGGGGGGAGTGTGCAGGGGGGTGGGGCGGAGCGCGGGGGGTGCACGGGGGGAGTGTGCAGGGGGGTGGGGCGGAGCGCGGGGGGTGCACGGGGGGAGTGTGCAGGGGGGTGGGGCGGAGCGCGGGGGGTGCACGGGGGGAGTGTGCAGGGGGGTGTGGCGGAGCGCGGGGGGTGCACGGGGGGGAGTGTGCAGGGGGGTGGGGCGGAGCGCGGGGGGTGCACGGGGGGGAGTGTGCAGGGGGTGGGGCGGAGCGCGGGGGGTGCACGGGGGGGAGTGTGCAGGGGGGTGGGGCGGAGCGCGGGGGGTGCACGGGGGGGAGTGTGCAGGGGGGTGGGGCGGAGCGCGGGGGGTGCACGGGGGGGTGTGCAGGGGGGTGGGGCGGAGCGCGGGGGGTGCACGGGGGGGTGTGCAGGGGGGTGGGGCGGAGCGCGGGGGGTGCACGGGGGGGTGTGCAGGGGGGTGGGGCGGAGCGCGGGGGGTGCACGGGGGGGAGTGTGCAGGGGGTGGGGCGGAGCGCGGGGGGTGCACGGGGGGAGTGTGCAGGGGGGTGGGACGGAGCGCGGGGGGTGCACGGGGGGAGTGTGCAGGGGGGTGGGGCGGAGCGCGGGGGGTGCACGGGGGGGAGTGTGCAGGGGGGTGGGGCGGAGCGCGGGGGGTGCACGGGGGGGTGTGCAGGGGGGTGGGGCGGAGCGCGGGGGGTGCACGGGGGGGTGTGCAGGGGGGTGGGGCGGAGCGCGGGGGGTGCACGGGGGGGTGTGCAGGGGGGTGGGGCGGAGCGTGGGGGGTGCACGGGGGGGGGTGCAGGGGGGTGGGGCGGAGCACGGGGGGTGCACGGGGGGGTGTGTGCAGGGGGGTGGGGCGGAGCGTGGGGGGTGCACGGGGGGGAGTGTGCAGGGGGGTGGGGCGGAGCGCGGGGGGTGCACGGGGGGGAGTGTGCAGGGGGTGGGGCGGAGCGCGGGGGGTGCACGGGGGGGAGTGTGCAGGGGGGTGGGGCGGAGCGCGGGGGGTGCACGGGGGGAGTGTGCAGGGGGGTGGGGCGGAGCGCGGGCGGTGCACGGGGGGGAGTGTGCAGGGGGTGGGGCGGAGCGCGGGGGGTGCACGGGGGGAGTGTGCAGGGGGGTGGGGCGGAGCGCGGGGGGTGCACGGGGGGGGGAGTGTGCAGGGGGGTGGGGCGGAGCGCGGGGGGTGCACGGGGGGGGGAGTGTGCAGGGGGGTGGGGCGGAGCGCGGGGGGTGCACGGGGGAGTGTGCAGGGGGGTGGGGCGGAGCGCGGGGGGTGCACGGGGGGGGTGTGCAGGGGGGTGGGGCGGAGCACGGGGGGTGCATGGGGGGTGTGTGCAGGGGGGTGGGGCGGAGCGTGGGGGGTGCACGGGGGGGAGTGTGCAGGGGGGTGGGGCGGAGCGCGGGGGGTGCACGGGGGGGAGTGTGCAGGGGGTGGGGCGGAGCGCGGGGGGTGCACGGGGGGGGAGTGTGCAGGGGGGTGGGGCGGAGCGCGGGGGGTACACGGGGGGAGTGTGCAGGGGGGTGGGGCGGAGCGCGGGGGGTACACGGGGGGAGTGTGCAGGGGGGTGGGGCGGAGCACGGGGGGTGCATGGGGGGGGTGTGCAGGGGGGTGTGTGCAGGGGGGTGGGGCGGAGCACGGGGGGTGCATGGGGGGGTTTGCAGGGGGGTGGGGCGGAGCGCGGGGGGTGCACGGGGGGGAGTGTGCAGGGGGGTGGGGCGGAGCGCGGGGGGTGCACGGGGGGAGTGTGCAGGGGGGTGGGGCGGAGCGCGGGGGGTGCACGGGGGGGAGTGTGCAGGGGGGTGGGGCGGAGCGCGGGGGGTGCACGGGGGGAGTGTGCAGGGGGGTGTGGCGGAGCGCGGGGGGTGCACGGGGGGGAGTGTGCAGGGGGGTGGGGCGGAGCGCGGGGGGTGCACGGGGGGGAGTGTGCAGGGGGTGGGGCGGAGCGCGGGGGGTGCACGGGGGGAGTGTGCAGGGGGGTGGGGCGGAGCGCGGGGGGTGCACGGGGGGGAGTGTGCAGGGGGGTGGGGCGGAGCGCGGGGGGTGCACGGGGGGGTGTGCAGGGGGGTGGGGCGGAGCGCGGGGGGTGCACGGGGGGGTGTGCAGGGGGGTGGGGCGGAGCGCGGGGGGTGCACGGGGGGGTGTGCAGGGGGGTGGGGCGGAGCGTGGGGGGTGCACGGGGGGGGGTGCAGGGGGGTGGGGCGGAGCACGGGGGGTGCACGGGGGGGTGTGTGCAGGGGGGTGGGGCGGAGCGTGGGGGGTGCACGGGGGGGAGTGTGCAGGGGGGTGGGGCGGAGCGCGGGGGGTGCACGGGGGGGAGTGTGCAGGGGGTGGGGCGGAGCGCGGGGGGTGCACGGGGGGGAGTGTGCAGGGGGGTGGGGCGGAGCGCGGGGGGTGCACGGGGGGAGTGTGCAGGGGGGTGGGGCGGAGCGCGGGCGGTGCACGGGGGGGAGTGTGCAGGGGGTGGGGCGGAGCGCGGGGGGTGCACGGGGGGAGTGTGCAGGGGGGTGGGGCGGAGCGCGGGGGGTGCACGGGGGGGGGAGTGTGCAGGGGGGTGGGGCGGAGCGCGGGGGGTGCACGGGGGAGTGTGCAGGGGGGTGGGGCGGAGCGCGGGGGGTGCACGGGGGGGGTGTGCAGGGGGGTGGGGCGGAGCACGGGGGGTGCACGGGGGGGGTGTGCAGGGGGGTGGGGCGGAGCACGGGGGGTGCATGGGGGGTGTGTGCAGGGGGGTGGGGCGGAGCGTGGGGGGTGCACGGGGGGGAGTGTGCAGGGGGGTGGGGCGGAGCGCGGGGGGTGCACGGGGGGGGAGTGTGCAGGGGGGTGGGGCGGCACTGGTGGAGGGGCAGCATGGATTTAGGAGGCGGCACTGGTGGAGGGGCAGCATGAGGTATGGAGGGTGCAGGACGTGGGAAGGGAGGTATGGGGTTTAAGGGAGGGGTGCTATGGCCAGGTGGAAGGGGGGAGGTATGGGGGGTGCAGGATGTGGGAATCTGTCTTGAGTGCATTAAGGGGGCTGGGCGGGGGGGCTGCACTGAAATGGTGGGCGCAGTGGGATGCGGGAGGGAGAAGCTGTTGTGGTGAGGGGTTGTGACTGGGGGGGGAAGGGCTAGGCCGGGGGAGGTATTCGGAGAGGCCATTGGCAGTGGGGAGTCAGGCTGGGGTGAGGGGTTATGTTTGGGGAGAGGGCTAGGCTTGGGGGAGATATTGCGGGGGGAGGCCATTGGTAGCAGGAAGAGAGCTAGGCTGGGGTGAGGGATTGCCTTTGGGGGGCACGGCCAGGCTGGGGGGAGGTATTGGGAGCAGCGGGGGGATTGCAGGGCTGGTACTGAGTGCGGGAGGCGGTTCTCGGGGCCAGGCTGGGGGGCGGTATTGGTGGCAGCGGGGGGATTGCAGGGCTGGTACTGAGTGTGGGAGGCGGTTCTCGGGGCCAGGCTGGGGGGCGGTATTGGTGGCAGCGGGGGGATTGCAGGGCTGGTACTGAGTGTGGGAGGCGGTTCTCGGGGCCAGGCTGGGGGGCGGTATTGGTGGCAGCGGGGGGATTGCAGGGCTGGTACTGAGTGTGGGAGGCGGTTCTCGGGGCCAGGCTGGGGGGCGGTATTGGGGGCAGCGGGGGGATTGCAGGGCTGGTACTGAGTGCGGGGGGATTGCAGGGCTGGTACTGAGTGCGGGAGGCAGTTCTCGGGGCCAGGCTGGGGGCAGGTATTGGGGGCAGCGGGGGGATTGCAGGGCTGGTACTGAGTGCGGGGGGATTGCAGGGCTGGTACTAAGTGCGGGAGGCGGTTCTCGGGGCCAGGCTGGGGGGCGGTATTGGTGGCAGCGGGGGGATTGCAGGGCTGGTACTGAGTGCGGGAGGCGGTTCTCGGGGCCAGGCAGGGGGGCGGTATTGGTGGCAGAGGGGGGATTGCAGGGCTGGTACTGAGTGCGGGAGGCGGTTCTCGGGGCCAGGCTGGGGTTCCCCACACCGGAGGTGGCAGAGGAGCGAACCCAGGCGTCCTGGCTCCCCGCTGTAACGCTGTGGCTGGTTCCAGGGCCAGCCTCGAGCGATGATCCGGGCCGGGACCCCCGGGGGGGCGGTTTGATCCCCGGCCGCCATGACCGAGTACAAGCTGGTGGTGGTGGGGGCTGGCGGCGTCGGCAAGAGCGCGCTCACCATCCAGCTCATCCAGAACCACTTCGTGGACGAGTACGACCCCACCATAGAGGTGAGCCCCCCCCCCCTCCCCGGTCCCCCCGCCCCCGAGGGTCCCCGTCTGCCCGGCGCCCGGGCACTCCCGGCCTGTCTGGTCCCCTCAGGACTCGTACCGGAAGCAGGTGGTGATCGACGGCGAGACCTGCCTGCTGGACATCCTGGACACGGCGGGGCAGGAGGAGTACAGCGCCATGCGCGACCAGTACATGCGCACGGGCGAGGGCTTCCTCTGCGTCTTCGCCATCAACAACGCCAAGTCCTTCGAGGACGTGCACCACTACCGGTCAGCGGGGCAATGGGGGCTGCGGGCCGGAATTGAGAGGCACCAGCAGAGCTTGGGGGGGGGAGTCCAGGGCTGGGCTAATGGGGGGTTTGGGGAACGTCGGCGGAGCTGGGGGGAGTCCAGGGTTGGGACAATGAGGGGGTCGTGGGTTGGGGAACGTCGGCGGAGCTGGGGGGAGCCCAGGGTTGGGACAATGGGGCGCGGTGGGTTGGGGAACGTCGGCGGAGCTGGGGGGAGCCCAGGGCTGGGACAATGGGGCGCGGTGGGTTGGGGAACGTCGGCGGAGCTGGGGGGAGCCCAGGGTTGGGACAATGGGGCGCGGTGGGTTGGGGAACGTCGGCAGAGCTGGGGGGAGCCCAGGGTTGGGACAGTGGGGCGCGGTGGGTTGGGGAACGTCGGCGGAGCTGGGGGGAGCCCAGGGTTGGGACAATGGGGGGGTCGTGGGTTGGGGAACGTCGGCGGAGCTGGGGGGAGCCCAGGGTTGGGACAGTGGGGCGCGGTGGGTTGGGGAACGTCGGCGGAGCTGGGGGGAGCCCAGGGTTGGGACAATGGGGGGGTCGAGGGTTGGGGAACGTCGGCGGAGCTGGGGGGAGTCCAGGGTTGGGACAATGGGGCGCGGTGGGTTGGGGAACGTCGGCGGAGCTGGGGGGAGCCCAGGGTTGGGACAATGGGGGGGTCGTGGGTTGGGGAACGTCGGCGGAGCTGGGGGGAGCCCCGGGCTGGGATCATGGGGTGCGGTGGGTTGGGGAACGTCGGCGGAGCTGGGGGGAGCCCAGGGTTGGGACAATGGGGCGCGGTGGGTTGGGGAACGTTGGCGGAGCTGGGGGGAGCCCAGGGTTGGGACAATGGGGTGCGGTGGGTTGGGGAACGTCGGCGGAGCTGGGGGGAGCCCAGGGTTGGGGTCGTGGGGCGCGGTGGGTTGGGGAACGTCGGCGGAGCTGGGGGGAGCCCAGGGTTGGGACAGTGGGGTGCGGTGGGTTGGGGAACGTCGGCGGAGCTGGGGGGAGCCCCGGGCTGGGATCATGGGGTGCGGTGGGTTGGGGAACGTCGGCGGAGCTGGGGGGAGCCCAGGGTTGGGACAATGGGGTGCGGTGGGTTGGGGAACGTCGGCGGAGCTGGGGGGAGCCCAGGGTTGGGACAATGGGGTGCGGTGGGTTGGGGAACGTCGGCGGAGCTGGGGGGAGTCCAGGGTTGGGACAATGGGGCGCGGTGGGTTGGGGAACGTCGGCGGAGCTGGGGGGAGCCCAGGGTTGGGACAATGGGGCGCGGTGGGTTGGGGAACGTCGGCGGAGCTGGGGGGAGCCCAGGGTTGGGACAATGGGGCGCGGTGGGTTGGGGAACGTCGGCGGAGCTGGGGGGAGCCCAGGGTTGGGACAATGGGGCGCGGTGGGTTGGGGAACGTCGGCGGAGCTGGGGGGAGCCCCGGGCTGGGATCATGGGGTGCGGTGGGTTGGGGAACGTCGGCGGAGCTGGGGGGAGCCCAGGGTTGGGACAATGGGGTGCGGTGGGTTGGGGAACGTCGGCGGAGCTGGGGGGAGCCCAGGGTTGGGACAATGGGGCGCGGTGGGTTGGGGAACGTCGGCGGAGCTGGGGGGAGTCCAGGGTTGGGACAATGGGGCGCGGTGGGTTGGGGAACGTCGGCGGAGCTGGGGGGAGCCCAGGGTTGGGACAATGGGGCGCGGTGGGTTGGGGAACGTCGGCGGAGCTGGGGGGAGCCCAGGGTTGGGACAATGGGGCGCGGTGGGTTGGGGAACGTCGGCGGAGCTGGGGGGAGCCCAGGGTTGGGACAATGGGGCGCGGTGGGTTGGGGAACGTCGGCGGAGCTGGGGGGAGCCCAGGGTTGGGACAATGGGGCGCGGTGGGTTGGGGAACGTCGGCGGAGCTGGGGGGGTGTCTCTCCAGCCCCCAGCTGTGTACTTGGGCTCTCATGACCCCCGTCCTCCTGCCCCAGGGAGCAGATCAGCCGGGTGAAGGATTCGGACGACGTCCCCATGGTCTTAGTCGGTAACAAGTGCGACCTGCCCTCTCGGACGGTGGACACCAAACAGGCCCAGGAGCTGGCCAAGAGCTATGGGATCCCGTTCATTGAGACCTCCGCCAAAACCAGGCAGGTGCGTGGGGGACACGGCTGGCGGTGGGGATGTGGGGTCCCGTTTTCTCCTTGCTTGGCTGGCTCCCCCGGTGGTCTCCCTCTCCCCAAATCCCTGGCTCCATTCCAGGAGCGCCTGGAGACGTCTGGCTAGTCCTGTGGGAACGCGTCCCGGGAGGGATGTTAAACGGAGGAGCCCCAGCGTTTGGGGGCAGGTGCCGCCGTCCGCGTCCTGCAGCGTTGTGGGTTGTCGTCCGCGCTGGGCCGTGCTTTTGGGCGGGGTCTGGGTCTGAGCCGCCGCTGGGCTGGGCGCGCTTCTCCTCGCCCGTTCTGCTCTCCTCACGCCAGGGAGTGGAGGACGCTTTCTACACGCTGGTGCGGGAGATCCGCAAGCACAAGGAGAAGATCAGCAACGGGCGCAAGAAGAAATGCTCCAAGAAGAAGTGTGTGATCCTCTGAGGGACAGGCGGGCGCGGGAGCGGCCAGGATCCTTCCGCCCCACCCCACCCCCCCGCCCTTCCCCTCCTGAGCCCCTTTGGTTTGAACTCCGGCAGTGGCCTGATGCTCGGTTGGCTTTGGAGCAGCCGGGAGGAGAAGGCAGCGGAGACCCGGATGTGACTCTCTTGGTGTCGTGGTTCCATTCGGCCCTGAAGCGCCAACTAAAAACAAGTTTCCAAACCGCCGCGATTCCCCCTCCACCCCCCGACATCAGCCCAGGGCCGCCCTTCGTTTTGACGGCTGGTTTGGATAGGACACGTCCCCTGGAACCACTGAAGACCAAAATCCCACGAGCTGAGGGGTTGTAATTCCCCCCCCCCCCCCCGCGCGATCAAACACCAGGCGGTGGGGACACGCGCGGTGTATTCCTAGCATGGTTGAATCTCTGGTCCCGGGGGGGGGGGGGGGGGCTCTCCTCGTCCCTCTGGTTTGCTCTCCAGGTGGAGACGAGCAGCTCTGCCCCCCTAGTGCACAACTCGTTGCCACGATGGAGGGAGGGGGTAGTTTGAAATACGAGCGTCCAGGCCAAGTGCAGTTTTGCAGCAGCCGGCGGTCTGGTAAATCCTGCAGGCGAGAAGGGTGCCGGGTTCTGGGGAGGGCCCCACTCCACTGCCGTACCTGGTGGGCGGGAAGCCAGGGACCCTGGCCGGGTGTGGGTCCCACAGAGCAGAGGCGTAGGAGGGGCAATAGCTGTGTGTGGAGGGGGGTGACCCTCTGGTCCTCTCCCGGTGTCCTGGTTGCTCAGTGGAAGTTTTTGGGACGATCCAGCGGCGGGTGGAAATGGCTCGGGGGGGGTACGTACGGCTGCTCTGTTGCTGGGCCCGCCCCCCCGAAGGGTATTTCTCCCCCGCTGCGCTGGGCAGAGACGCGGGAGCTGCAAATAAACCAGTGAAGACGTTAACCCAGCCCCAGGCGTGCCCCGGTGGTCTGTGTTTCCCAAGCCCTGCGTCTCGGGCTGAAAAGTCGGAGTTGACTTGACAGGGAGCTGCCCCTGCCGCGGCCTGGCGGGAGTTCGGGGGGAGGAGGGTGGGAGAGCAGAACCAGCAGGTCCCTGTCTGGCCCGGGGATCCCGGGTAGACAGACCCACGTCCACCGGCGTTGAGCTTTTGTCCACAGTCCTGTTGCTTCTGCCCAAGTGCTGAAGGTCCCAGGTGGCCGAGTCTCCGCTTGCGGGCTGGGCCGGGTGGGTGGGGAGCTGAGGGGGTAACCCCGAGTCCTGGGGACTGGGATCTTTCCTGCTCCTCCGCCCGGGGCTCTCGAGGAGAGGAGGTGCCGGCAGCGGGACCGGTTGGGCTGCTCGGGGCCTGGAGTTTAAAGCCACTTTGTGATCCCGGGGGGTGGGGCCTGCCTAGGCCCCCTGGCAATAGGGCAGATCTGGGGCTGCTGTAACTTACTCTGGTCCCCCTGGCCCCGAGGAGGAAGGAATAGCCACAGCGCCTTGCTCTGCCCCAGCTGGGCTGGGGGGGTAGAGAATACCACAGCCCCCTGCCCCCCTAGGAGCGCCTGCAGGGCAGAGAATGACCTCAGGCCAGGCTGGTCCTTAGGGCAGGGAAGGGCCATTGTTCAGGGAGCCCCGGCCACACCCCTAGCCCAGGGGCTGGCGGCAAGACCCTTAAGCCAGCTCTGCTCTGGGAGGGGCCCATCACAGCCACTCAAAGGTGCCAGAGCCCCACGGAAGGGACCTCAGGCGTCCCAGAACAAGGGCAGTCGGGGAGGGGACCCAGCCGGGACATGAGCTCCCTCTGCCGGCTCTGGGCTCCAGCTGCCCCTGCACTGAAAGCTCCGGTTCATGGGCCCGAACTGCCTTTTTATTTGCCTTCAAGTCGGAGCGAGGGCGGCTGCTTCCCCCTGGCTGGGTGGGAAGGAGTCACACAGGTGGGGGCCTCAGGTACCGCAGCTGGAGGTGCGGCCACGGTAGCCCCGGGGGCACGGTCCAGCCGGGATGCTCCCTGCAGGGCAGCGCCAGGCCCCACAGCGCTGGTAGCAGCAGGAGTGAGATGAGCAGGGCCCGCAGCAGGACGAGGGGCTGTGGCCACTGCAGAAGGCAACTCCGGCCCGAGGGAAACCTGCCCAAAGAAACGTGCTGCTGTTACAACGGAGGGAGGCCCAGTCCCCCTCCCCCCCCCAATCCATCCCTCTGGAAGAAAGCTCCTACCAAGATGGGGGGGGGGGGGATTTGAAGGCTCTTCCTCTAAGATGCCCCCCCCCCACCCCCATCTGATCCATGCACGGGCCTGTAGCAGAGAACACCCCCCGGCACCCACGTTCCCAGCTGGCTGTTCACCCCGGGCGCTGATTTCATTTCCCTTTAGAGGAGGCTGCGGGCGAGGGGAACGTGACAGGACAGCGCCCACCCTGCGCTTTGCACCGATCCAACCCCTGGAACTCGCTCCCTTGGGCAAACTGGTGCCACTTTCTGCTGGGTGAGCCCGGAGCCCGCTCAGCTGCCCTGGGGAGGCCGACCAGTCCCTGCTGTCTGAACCAGACCAGGCCTGGGAGGGGAACAGCCCTGTCTGGCCAGTGACGGAGACCTGACCCCGTTCTTCATTCCCCTCACTCTTCAAGCTTGAGCCTTATTTCCCGGCTGGGTTTCTCTAGCCTCAGGTTCCAGCCACTGGAGCGGCTTAGCCCTTTGTCGGCAACCTGAAGAGCCCCCGAGCAACTACTTGTTCCCCCCGTGGGAACGGACAGCGTGTGAGCCAGTCGCCACGGGACCATCTCTGGGAGCTAATTCGATGCGGCTCCTGGAGCCGTTTTCCAAGCCTCAGACCGTTCTGGGGGTTCTTCTCTTAACCCTCCCATTGATCAACATCCTTCCTGAGGTGGGAGCCCCGGAACTGGGGCCAGGATTCCAGCTGGGCCAGGTATGGCAGGAACGTAACCTCCTGGGGTTCCTACTGTTTATACATCCCGGCAGGAAAACCATTCTCGACTTGCCCACGCATCCTCTGGGCACTGGGCAGACCGCGTTCTTGGGGGGGAGTGGCACGGTGTAGACGGGGACTGGGATTCGACTGAACGCTGCAGGGGGCTACTCACCATGGGGCGAAGGTTTCAACCCAGCAGTCGTACGGCGGGTGCTGTTTGACGGGGGACAGCTGATTCTGCACTGGGACCAGTGCACCTTGCTGCAGGCCTCCCGCAGGGCTCCTGGAACAGAGGCCAAGCTTTGAATCTCGGCGCATCACTGGGGTGAGGGATCTTGACTGAGGCCCTTCCCTGGGGACTGGGGGGTGGGACAGCTCCAGCCGTGGTGATTAAAAAGCTCTGGGTCTGGGACTGCGGGGCTATAAAAGGTTTGCTCCCCCCCCTTGTGGGGTCTTCGTGGCTGAATACACTGGGATTGTACAGCCCCACAACCCCGGAAAGACCAAGTCAGCTGCCCCAGGCTAGCCACGGCTGTGCCCCGGGTTTTCCATGGCAGCAGGGAGATACCCAGGCAGGGCCACTCGCCTGCCCCGAGGCTGAGCCGGTCACCCAGCTGTTAGGAATAGTGAGAAGAGCCCGCTGAGATCCAGCCCGGCTGAGGCTGCACCCTGTGGGAATGGCAAATGCCCCACCATTTCTAGGGGTGCAACTGGGCTTTTGCTGGACCCAAGGAGAGCACCAGAAATGATCAGAGGCTTCGAAATGGCCCTCGGGGGAAAGGCTGAAAGAACTGGCACTTTAGGGAAGGCTGAGGGGGATACGGGGTGGTTCTAAGGAGGACGGCGATCGGTTCTCCAAGTCCACCGAGGGGAAGAGGAGAGGGAACAGCGCTTTGCGGCGAGTGCCATTTGGGTGGGTATTAGGAAAGGCTTCCTAAGCCCAGCGGGGGAACGGTGACCACGGGAGGCTGTGGAAACCCCAGCGTGGGAGGTTTTTTAAGAGCAGCTTGGACAAGCGCCTGTCTAGGTTTCCTGGGTTTGGCCTCAGTGTGGGGGGTGGAGTAGATGACCTCTGGACGTCCCTGCTGTGGCACTGAGCCAGATCGTCAGCTGGTGGAAATGATCTTAGCTACTGGGAAGTCAGCAGAGTGCCGTGTGCCAGCTGCGGAGCTGTTCTGCCCTCTTGGGGTGTAACCGGACCCCCGTAGTGACCCTCCGCCACGGTTAAAATGCCAGCCTTGCTGCTGGAGCAGCTTTCGGTCACTGGCAGGCTTACCTCTCTGCGGCACTGGACAACAGAGCGTGGGCGGGCCCCGCCTCCAGACAGACAGGCCTTGCTGCCTGAGGGAAACAATCAGACACCATGAGGAGCGAGCAGGCTGTTGTTCCAGAGCTGTCCCCACCCTGCTCAGCGCTGCCGGACCCCAGGCTGGGCTGACACAGCACTGCCCTGGTGGCGGGTGGTTTTACAGAGTCTCAGCAGGGAGCTGGGGGCTCTCCTCTCTGCTGGCTCCAGAGGGTGGCCAGGAGGCAGGCTGACTGAAGGTCACCAGTATTCTTTCACCGGAGCTCTCATTGCTCCGGGGTCTAGCGGAAGCCCGGCAGGTTTTCCAAAGGGGTTGAACGTTTAGACAGATCCGAATATCTTGGATAATAAGGGTTAACAAAGTCCTGTGGCACCTTAAAGACTAACTATAAAGTTTTGAAGCATGAGCTCTCGTGGGCTAATACCCACTTCCTGCATCCGACGAAGTGGGTATTAGCCCACGAAAGCTCATGCTTCAAAACTTTATAGTTAGTCTTTAAGGTGCCACAGGACTTTGTTAACTCTGCTATTCCAGACTAACACGGCTACCTCTCTGATTCTTGGATAATAAGATCATTTTAAAAACCAACCAACCCGGAGTTTTATCTGAGCATCTTGCTAACAGATTTAGCTTCACAACCACCTAGGAGGGAGGGAAAGACTGTTAGATCAATAGTGAACCCCGGAGTCCTGAGCAGCTGCTCCAGTCAGACTGCTTGGGGGTGTCCAGCTGGAGAAGCAATGGACTCTTCAAGTCAGACCCTGGATTCTCTCTTACAGGGAAGTAGGACTTTGGCTGCGATCCACTCCCCATTGCTACAAGACCGCAGCAGGGGCCTGCCTCTCAGTGGGGGCTGCTCAGATAAACAGGTCCCTTACGGGAAATGGTGAGGCAGACACATCAATAATGTTAAGGGCCGGGTGGGTTTTTTATTCCCTCTTCCCTAGCAGAAAACAATTTTCTTTCAAAGGAGCCTCTTCCCATTCAGGGCCCCCGCATGCTGATAAGAACCTCTTAGCAGGAAAGGGGTAATTAGCGAGCACAAGGAGTCAGCCCATTAAGAGAGAGATGTTCATTTGTCTAAGTGGGGGAGGCGAGGGGCCCGGTTATAAAGGAAATAAAGGGTAAAGTTCAGACTAGTCTGATCGAACTACAGTCCCTCCTGTCTTCGCTTGTGGCGCAATTCACCTGCAGCCACAAGAGCACTGGGCACTAGTGTAAATGATTGCACAAGAGGCAAGGCAATGGTGAGCTCCGCTCTTTCTGGTTGTCTCTGCTGGTGTTAGCACAGCTGCAGCTTGTCCGGGCCGGGGAATCCCTATTGTAGACGCAACTCCTGCTGCTGCTGGCATCCTTAAGGCTATGGCCTAGATGCTCAAAGGTATTTAGGTACCTAACCCCCATAGTCAGGTGGCTAAATAACCTTTCAGGATCTCGGCCCACGTCTTCAGCTTGTTTTTAAAGCTGGCAGCCAGGTGAGCCTTGTACCAGCGCAGACACACTTGTGCTCTGTCTGTGCTTGGGAGTAACACCCTTCCCAGGGTCTCAGATCATTAGTCACTAGATGCTAAAGCCAGAAGGGAGCCCGGTGATCATCCAGTCTTGGCCTCACGTGAAAGCCGGCCCGAGGACTGCCCTGAACTTACTCCCAGGGGGAACTTGAGCTGGCCTTTGAGAAAACCAGCCCCTCTAATTGCCAGGGATGGAGAATCCCCCACAGCCCTGGGTCAGTCGTTCCCATGGTTAATTCCCCTCACTGTTAAAATCTGCACCTTGTTTCCAGCCTGGATTTGTCTAGCTTCACCTTCCAGCCCCCTTTGGATCATGTTAGACCTTTGTCTGCCAGATTGAAGAGTCTTCTATTAGCAAATGTATGTCTCCCGTGCGGGTACCTATAGACTGTGATTGAGTCGCTCTCTGCTTTATCAACATCCTTCTTGAATTCGATCTTCAGACTCTCTGGGACTCAGTTTCCCTATCTGTAAAATGGGAATAATCCCGTCCCCCTCTCTGCCTGGGCTATTTTGATTCTAAATTCTTCAGGGGAAGGGCTTCTTGCTGTGTGGATGTGCAGTACCCAGTGCAATGAGGCCCTGATTGCAGGGAGGTGCTACCAGACTCCTACAAATGTCAGGCCGAGACCTGTGTTTAATATTTCTTTCAAGGGAAGGAGGGAGAGCAACCAGCCTCCAAGAATGCAAATGAGCTCCAGAAACCTCTTCTTCAAATGGCTGGTGCTCTCCACGAGGCCGTTAGTGGCTAATGCCTCCTTGCTGGGTGTCCATTGTTGGCGCCAGCGTTCATCAAGCACGCCCTGGAGTGGGGGGATGAAATCGGCGGGGGGAGGAGAGTCTATCTGAGCTGCTCTGCTGTTCGAGGGGCTGGCTGGGATGCTGGCTGGACAAATAAGGCTGGTTCTGCCACTGGTGTAGCTGAGACCAGCGCAGGACCTGGCCAGAGCATGGAGACACTCGCGCCTGAGTCTGACAGCGCCGTTATTATTTATAGCCCAGGAGCAGCGAGAGGGCCTGACTGAGAGCGGCCGCCTGCCAAGGCTGTAACTCATCCGGCTGAAATCAGGCGAAAGGCAGCACCCTAGGTCTGTGCCAGGAAAGGGGGGTGGATTTAGCTAGCCCACGTTAGCGAAGGTCTGTACCTGCCCTTCCCGCCAAGGAAGCACATGGGTCTCCACGCAGGATAAGCGGCTGTGCTCTTCACCGGTCCACCTGGCTCGCTTAAGCTGTTCCTCTGCGTCACCCACACACAACTCTTCCCTGGCTGGGCAGTTCCCGTCTCTCCTCTCCTCTGAGCTAGACGGGAGGAGAGGGGTAGTTTATCATCACAGCAATGTCCTAACAGAGATCGGCGCTGTACAGATACATACATAACGGGAGAGGGTCACTCTCCCAAAGAGCTTACGTGACAAAAGGTGGGAGGGGAAACTGAGGCACGGGGCAAGGAAGGGACTTGCCCAAGGTCAGCAGCAAAGAGAGGACTAGCATGCAGGTCACCTGACTCCCAACTAAGTGCCCTCTCCACTCGTCACGCTGCCTCTCACTAATGGGTCCCTCTGCTAGGGAAATAATTTAAAGTCTGGTTTGACGCCCATCAAGAACAATCAGATTCCACATAATTCCCAGGAGATCGCAGCTGCTCCTGGCAAACTCCCTGTTGCTCTGGATCTGCTGGGAGTTCAGCAGCTAGCTTGGCCGTGGGGAATGCTGTTATTTATGAATTGTTGGTGTTGCACACAACAATCCCAGTTAAGGATCAGAGCCCCCTTGTGCTGCGGGTGTGTACATACCCCTGGTGCGTGTCAATGACTGGACTGGGCTGTGGGGCTATACAATTGCTGGGTAGACATTCAGGCTCAGGCCGATCTGAGACCCCGCAAAGCGGGAGGCTCCCAGAGCCTGAGCTCCAGCCCCAACGTCTACACTGCAGTTTTCTAACCCTGCAGGGTGAGCCCCAGACAGCTGTCCTGGGCCAGAGTGGCTGTTCTGCGGGGCTTTTATGGGATAAGCCGGCAGCATGGGCTGGGGAGAAGGCAGCTCCCACATCCCTCATCCCCCCTTCGTACCTTTCTGTTATCTCTGGCATCAGTCGCTCCTGCTGCTCAGCCAAGACTTTGGCTTCCCCGTCGGGGCTCGGCTGAGCCAGCCATGCTGGGGTGCAATCGGCTGCGCCCACATCCTGGGGAAACAGGTCCCTGAGTCAGTGCAGGCAACAGCTGGGTAAGGCAAACATCTGGGGGCTGTTGTCTAAGGCTCCCAAAGTGCTTCCCCGGGGCAGCTAAGCTCTGCAGCTCCCTTTTAAGCCACAGACAAGAGTCAAGACTTGCCATACTCCCACTGTGAATGAGGGGCAGGGGCTGGAATAGAACCCAGGAGTCCTGCCACGAGTTCCCCCTCCCCCGCTGTAACCACTAGCCCTCACTGGCTCCCAGAGTTGGGAATAAAATATTCTGACGCTGTTTCCCACTTCCACTGCAGGGACTAGGCCTCAAGACTCCTCTCAGCCTCCCCGTCTCAACCTCCACACTCTGCTAGGAATGGAGACCCCAAGAGTTTTTCATGCTCTCTGCAGCACAAGCCCCCTGGGGCCAGCACTGACTAAGGGGAGAGCGCCCCCTGCAGTCCCGAGAAGCATTGGGGTCAGCACAAATAAGGGAGAGCACCGTGACATCCCACCCCGCAGCCTTAGCTGGGTTTTTGCTGAAGGCCTGCCCCCCCCCCCCCAGCTCCTGCCCAGTGCTGTGCTCAGTTCCATGAGATTTCACTAATCTGAGTATTTAGCCAGCATCTGGCCTGTCGTCAGCCCAGCGTGGCGGCTCTCGGATCAAGTAAAGGGGCAGGGGTCCGGCTGGTGAGAGAGCTTGAATACAGCTTCCCTCTCCACCCTCGGCTCCCACCTCACCTCCTCTGCCACTGCCCTGACATCCACGGGGCTCATCCCGGCAAGCAGCTGTGCTGACGCAGGAGCTCCCGAGCCTGGCAACACGCCACACAGCGGGCTGGGCAGACTGGCCTCGGCCCTTCCTCCCTGCATGGAGAATGGGGCAGGGCGGGAGTGCACATACAACCGTGATTTATCCTCGTGCGAACTGTCCTTGGGCGGACTGAGGGTCAAATCCTCAGCCGGAGCCCAGGGAGTCTGCGGCAAAGCCACACTCCACTCAGCCCGGGTGGCTTCTAAAACTCAGGCGCTTGGTGTTTCAAATACGCCGAGGCACCTGAAATAACTATGAACAGCAGGGATTAAACCACCCCGGGCCTCAGTTTACCCCCTGGGCATCCTGCAGCATGAGGCCACAGACTTGCCCTTTGTTACGTGCTGTGAGAGCTGTAGGCGTGAGCGCCCCGCACATTGTCCCCTCCCAGGTCAGAGGTAGTTGGGGACCTATCTGGTGCATTTCCTCGGTTGTGGAGTTCTCTCTCCCTGTCTCTGGAAGGAAGTGGGGGTGGCTTCCCAGAGGGACATGGAGCTGTCTGGGTCCGAGTGAGGAGCTCAAGCAATGGAGCTTTGCACGCAGAAGGGATGTGAAAAGCTGCTTTGGGGGAGATGTTTCCCTGGTCTTTCTGTAGAGTAGTAAGCAAGCGCGCTGCCTTGATTCAGAGACTCTAGGGCCAAAAGGGACCCCTTGCTCCTCTGGTCCAACCTCCTGTATATCCCAGGCCAGAAGACTGTCCCGAATTAATCCCTGTTTCAACTACAGCAGATCTTCTTTAAAAAAATAAAGCATCTTGATCGAAAGATGGCCTGGGACGGGGAATCCGCCAGAGCCCTTTCAGCAGTTAATTCCCCTCACTGTTCTGAGTTTGCTTGGGAACTGGGGGGTCAGCATGGAGTCTGCGGACACAGCACCCCCTACTGCATCACCAACACAACTACCTTAGCTGTTCCCCTGAGGCCTCCCAGCCAGCTCCAGAGCAGGCCTAGCCTGGCTTGACTTTTGAACTCTGCTGGGATCAAAGCACAAGGTTAACAGGGCTTGCCAGATCAATGCGAGAGCCAGGCTGCCTTTCCCCCTACCTGCTGGATTTCTTCTATCTCCACGCAGAGCGGCTGGGCAGGAAGCTGATCGTGGGGTTTCAGCTCGTGGGGCGGCTCCTTCGGCAGCCTGTATAAACACAGCCAGTTCTCTTTCCTCCTCCAGCCTCAGCACTCAGTCGTCTAACCTCTGGGATAGCCTTGCTGTTCATATAAATCCAACCCCTCTTTGAACTGTACTAAATTCTTGGCCCCAGCAGAATCATGTGGCTAGGAGTTCCACAGTCTATTCCCCAGTAGTTAGAGGTCAGCTCATGGCCAACTCAGGTGGGTTTCTAGCTCTTCCAGAGCTCTTGGCTATTTATTTTTTAATCTTGAGCATTTGAAGTCTGGATGGTTCAATTACAGTTAAGAAAGACCAATGAAATTTCCAGCAATGGGCTCTGAATTCAAAATTGCAGGGCAGGGAGGGTGTTTCTGTTCAAAGTTTGTATAGCACCAAGCGCAGTGGGGCTGGCACAGAGAGAAAGCGTTGCTTGCCTTAGGTCAGCAGTGGCAGAGCTGGGCCTCCGAGCTCTTTTTGCTAGCAAAGGATTTAGCTCCGTCGTATGGTGAGTGGGACGCTGTCCGAACATTACAATGATAAGCCAGGTGCGACACCCCTGTGCCGCGGTGACTTTTCCATCACTGACTGCTGTGATCCGACAGCATCATCGAAAATGAGCCCTGGATGACCCAGGGGAAAAACACTAGCGCCAGTGCCCTGTGGGACCGGATCAGGGTCCCCATTGTTCTGGGTGCTGGACCTATGTACAGCAAGAGCTGTCTAAACAGCCAAGAGAAGGATTATCATCCTCCGATGGGGAAACCGAGGCAGAGAGAGAGAGGAGGGTAATTGTGGCAGAGCTGAGAACTAAGCCAGATCTCCTTACCCACAGTGCCTTACCCACAGTCCTTCACAACTTGGTGCCTTTATTAGCCTCCATGCAACATGGGCAGGGCCAGAGAAGAGCTCAGAAACCCGATTCCCTGGGGTTGTCTGGATCTCCCATCCCCAGTGCGGGAGAGCTGCTAAGCAAACTGAACTGTCTCCCTGCCCCCAAGGTTTCTTCCTGTGGCGTCCAAGCCCCACAGCTTCCTCCTGAGCATGGGGCAGGAAGAGACCTTGCTCAAACCGCACACCTCCGCTCTGTACAGCGTTCACACCGAGTGGGGAGAGACAGGCCGGCCTGAGTGACAACCGCTGGATAAAGATCACCAGAGAGTATGGCTGGGAGAAGTGTTTCTGCCTGTGGACCAGGGCCCGTTCCAAGCAGATGCAGCCTCGCTTGTGGCCTCTGGTGAAATTTGTTCTGTCCCCAGCCCAGCCCTTGGGAGACCCTCATTTCTCTCACACCCCTGCCCCACGACCCAGTTTTATGTGGGGCGCTGGGGTCTGAGCTGGGAAGAGGTGAGGTCAGCACAGAGGTTGCAAAGGGCAGAATAGGGAGCTCACATAACACATCTGCCCTGGGCGGCTTTAGCAAGGAGGGGAGCTGAATTATTCAGACTAGCTATGGGGAAGAGGCTACAGGGAACAATCCTGCCCCACCCTATGGGGCAGGGGATGGGCTAGATGGGACGTGTGGGTTTCAGAGCTGTCCCTAGGCATCCGCTGGAGACAGCGTTGCCCAGTTTGGTTGGACGTATTCCTGGAGGTTTCATCACATGACAATCTTTAATTAACGATTACCCTTTAATTCCTGGAGACTCCAGGACAATCCTGGAAAGCTGGCAACCCTCACTGTTTTGGGGCCAGCCTCCCCGCCCTGTGGGAGCAGCCCGAGCTCCCTTCCCATGCTCTGTGCTCCTCCTCCCACCTTTCCGACATCCCTGCCAAAGAATGGCAAGTGTCCTGAGCTCTCCCCTGCAAATTGTTAAAGCCACATCCCATGTCGCCGGTCCCTGGCTGACCTTGCGGTTCCAAATAGAGAGGGCGTGCAGAGGTTTTAAGGAATGGCTAACCCATCTGTAGAGCCCCGCAGCGCAGGCAGTGACTTACATGGCCAGGTCTTGGTAAGTTTGGCACAGCTGCTCCTGCAGCTGGCTTGTTTCCAGTCTCAGCTCCTGGGGGGGAAGAACAGACCCTCTGGAGTTTCCTCTGCCAGATAAGCCGTGTCCTGGCCGTTCACCCAAACCACCCAACCTCCGACTTCAACCCCCTAGGTGGCTCTGGTAAAGTAAAGGGTCCTTAAAGGGAGGCAGGAATGGCCCTCTAGAAACTCCCCCCATGCAAGGAATGTAACGGCTCTCCCCTCAGCCCCTGGCAGAGGAGGCCTGGGGGGGCATGGCCGGAGCACACGGCATTGCTGTTCAAGCCTCACAGGAGCCAGACTGGAGGCGTGGCCAGAGGGGACCATAGGAAGCAGGCTTTAAGTTAGAACAGCCCTGAGGTCATGCTAAGCTACACCAGCCCCTCCCCCCATCCACAACCCTGGAATGCAAGAAGTGCAAAGGCCACCTTAAAGCCACCTTAGCCTGCCCCTCCCACACTCACCCCCCCCCCCCCATCCCTGCTGCAGGAGCGGAGTAACTGAGATTCAGGCCCTGCCGAACCTAGGGATCTTCTGGGTCATTGACTCTAGTCCCTGCAGGCCACCTCATTGTACCATAAACTTATCAAGCCATCATGAGACTAGTGTTTGCCCCCACCATTCCTCCTGGGAGGCTGTTGTGGAAACTCCCTGCTCTCGCCGTTAGAAACCGGCTTCTAATTCCCAGCTGAAACTCATCCCTGGCCGGTCTTCTGCCATTTGTTGAACGCGGATGACCAGCACAGGACACCGTATTCCGGATGAGGTCTCACCGGTACCTTGCACAATGGCGTGAATACTTTTGGGGGCTGTTTGGCCTAGGACACGTGTCTCCTCCGTAAAGAAAAGGAGGAATACTTGTGGCACCTTAGAGACGAACCAGTTTATTTCAGCATAAGCTTTCGTAGGCTATAGCCCACTTCAGCGGATGCATAGATTTCTATGCGTAGATTTCTATGCATCCAGTGAAGTGGGCTATCGCCCACGAAAGCTTATGCTGAAATAAACTGGTTAGTCTCTAAGCCGCCACAAGTATTCCTCCTTTTCTTTACGGATGCAGACTAACACGGTTGCTAATCTTCAACCGGTCCCCTCCATGGTGCACTGCTCAAGGAGGAGGCTAGAGAGGGAGCACGCAGGGCTGGGCAGGGAGGATCCAAGCTCTTTGGTGAATCAGGTGGAGAGGCCAATGGAGCAGATGGGCAGGGCCCTTTATTACCTGCACCACCGTTCTGTACTCCGCCAGCACCGCTGTCAGTTCCGCCGCACAGTTTGTTTTCTGCAAAAAGCCCCCAAAAAAACAGATTAGCCCCTTAGACACAGGTCTAGCTTTGATCTTAATTTTGAGGCTACAGCGACACCCGCTGGTTGTCGTGAGCACTGACAGCACACCCAGAACCACGATTTGCATAGGTTTTAAGGCCAGAGGGACCATTGTATTCATCTAACGGTACCAGACCTCCCGCATGACACAGGCCAGGGAACTTCACCTGCCTCGAGCCCCATAATGTCCACTGGCTGGAAGTTTAAAGGAAGCTGTACACAATACACAGCTTTGACATTAATAACACCTGATCTTACTGAGAGCTTTTCATTGCTAGATCTCAAAGCGCTTGACAGAGGAGGCTAGTATCGTTACACCAACTGTACAGGTGGGGAAACTGAGTCACAGAGCGGTGACGTGACTGATCCAAGCCGAAGGTCACCTAGCAGGCCAACAGTTGAGCCGGGAATAGAACCCAGGTTTGCTGCGGGCCAGACCAGTGAAACAAACAAACAAGAAGATGAACAGAAAGGAAAATTCAGTATTAGAAACAACACACTGTTTTCACACATACTGATTGCTCACCTCAGTAAGGGCAGTGTCTTTGCAGGAAAGGAGAGTTTCATATTCACAGAGTTGGGCCTAGAGCAAGGAAATATGTGCTTCACCCTTTGCCCATCTTCAAAGATCTGAAAATGCCTGACATTCATTGGTAAACTTTCAAACCCCAGTGGGAAAGTGGAGTGGCGTGGGATCATGGAAATGTAGGACTGGAAGTCCCCACGTCCAATCCTCTGCACTATGGCATTAATCCCATTTTGCAGCGGGGAAACTGAGGCATGGGGTGGGGAAAGAGACGTGATCCCCCAAGATAATATAACAAGTCAATGGAAGAGTCAGGAATAGAACCCAGGTGTCCCATCGTCCACTCAAATGCCCTAAGCCACTACACGATACAGGCCAGAATGCTGTTTTCCCACCCCATGGGAAATTCAAAAATTTTAAAATGAAAAGCAGAAATCTCATCATTCTTCACAAAACAAAATATTCCAAAAAATGTTCATATATTTTATATTAAAATACTTTAGACTAGAATCGTCAAAGTGGAACCTTTCGATCATTTCCTGTGGAAGAGGAGACGATCTCGCAAAACTTTTAGATTTTGTCATATCAGCATTTTCCATCGGAAAACTTTCAACCCACTCTGCTTAACAGCTAGGAGGACTTGTACGCATGCAAAAGTCTTTGCTGGGCTACGCACGCTTGCTTGCAAGCTACACAAGGCAGCCAACAGAAGCTGTGGGTTCTCAGCACTGTTCAGAGGAGGTACTTAGAGCCTCGCCACTGATTTAGGTGACACACATGTTTGCATTGGTTGTTAGTACCTTCAGATCTGCCTTCTCAGCAACCAACTCTGCAGCCTTCTGCTTCACTCGGTCTCTCTCTGTGAGCAGCTTCCTGTTCTGTAAAGCAGCCGCAGGTCAAGCTTAGTGTTAATTAGCAAACCAGAGCAAAGAGACATGAGAAGGGAGCTCTCTAGCTGCTCCTCTGGCCCCTTCACCAATGAAATGCAGCTTCTGCAGGGGTGGAACGCACCAGCAGCTTAGCACAGGAAGTGAAAATGAATTCTGCATCCAGCCGAAACTGCAGGAGCAATTAAGGCAGTTGAAATGTGGTTAGGCCCAGATCTACCATTGA
This sequence comes from Sternotherus odoratus, assembly GCA_032164245.1. Classification (NCBI taxonomy): domain Eukaryota; kingdom Metazoa; phylum Chordata; order Testudines; family Kinosternidae; genus Sternotherus; species Sternotherus odoratus. Next base: position 1,994,444 of record JAVMKO010000043.1, on the reverse strand, counting down.
CTTCAGTGGAAGTTAGGACCCTAAATAATTCCTGTTCCTATTAGGAGTCAGAAGCACTTTCTCATCTCCCCAGAAAGATGGCAGCTGCGGCAGCACAGCGCCCCCTCCTGCTGCACTGATGCTGGAGAATGTCCCCTTGGAGCCCCCTGGCACAACGCTGGGACACTGCAATAATAGATGTTGAAACCAGGAGGGACTATTCGGATAATATAGCTTGACCTCTGGCAGAACTCGGAGTATCTTACCCAGAAATTCCCACCTCCTGCCCCATATCTAGTGGTTGAGGTAGAACGTTTCTTTCAGAAAGACATCCAGTCTTAAGTGAAAGACTCCAAGTCCTAAAGAATCCGTCCTCTCCCTTGGTAAATTGTTCCAGTGTCTAATAACCCCCCCTCTTAACCTCTGAGGAAGTGGGGATTAGCCCACGAAAGCTTCTGCTTCAATACCTTTGTTAGTCTTTAAAGTGCCACAGGACTCTGTCGCTTCCGCAGATCTATCTATCTATCTAGCCTCAGCTTCCAGCCCCTGGATTCTGCTCTGCCTTTGCTACATGAAGGAGCTCTCTAGGTACTTACAGACCTTACAGTCCCCTTTTCACCTTCTCTGTGATGAGCTAAGGGCGTTGTATTTCATTGCAAGGCAGATTTTCCAGACCTCCTCTGTGCTCTTTCCCAATTCTCTACTGACTCAGGGGGGATCCCGCCTCCCACCGAGGTACCCACACTGCCCCCTGTGTGTTTCTTGGTGATTGGGCATTCAAGTACAGACGTGGTTGACTTCACAAAGACCGCTCCAAACTTTTGCTGCTCTCCAGAACCCTCCTCACCTCCTCTTGAAGACAGTCCACTTGTAGAGAGAGACACAGCTGTTCCTTCTCCTAGAAGTTTAAATAAACAAAACAAACATGGAGCTAAGCTGTATGCCCCAGAGTTTGCCTATGACCTTACTCAAGGAATGGCGATGTCTCGGTTCAATAAACTGCAGTAACTGGGCTGCCGGTGTTATTTGTTATCAACACACATTTATTTTTACATCCCCCTGAAATCCAGGTGGTTAATTTGCATCAAGAGCTGAGCGCCCCACGACAGCTGTGCCACGCCAAGAAACCACTCATGGCTGCAGCAGATGGGAACTTTGAAACACCCCTGGGTTTAAAGAAAGACAAAAAAAACGTACGTGAACTCAGCGCTGGCGAAAAGCGCCAGATTGACGGGCTGAAATCCTCTTTATCCCACAGAACGGGCACTATGGGCAGTGACCAGGAAAAGGTTTTTCTCTCCCACACGCTCCCCCCCTGCTGATTTTCCTCCGCACTGCACTGCTGGGTTGTCGGTGTAAACCAGCACACATCTGCCAATCCACTCACCTAAGAATCAGGCCCTAGGAGTCAGAGACCATTCAAGCCTGGATCTCTTTGCTACCTGGCCCCAGGTGTGATGGTGGGTTTATAACGCAAAGGGCTGTTCTGCTAGGAAGGACACTGAGCCCCATGAACTTGTAACACGTTTGGGAGGGATGTGTTGGTTTCACTTGGTCAGTCTCTGGGGCTCTCAGCAAAGAGAAGACAAGGGAAGTTGAGGTTTCCTTGGGTGGTTACATAAACACAGCCCTGCAAGCGAGCAACAGCTGCAGAGAGAGTGCGTGACTTGTGCAGTCACACGCTAAATCAGCTGCAGTGTCAGGGAGCGAACCCAGGAGTCCTGGCTCCCAGCCCTCCCTGCTCTAACCTGACTCCTCCCCCCCACCCCGGAGGCAGTGACGGAACTCAGGAGTCTTAGCCCCACTGCTCTAGCCACTAGGAAATACTGCTTCCCCAGTGAAATCAGGCTATCTGCCTGAACCCTCAGCCAGGGAAATGTTGCTGAAACAAAGACTCACAAGCACCTACCAGCTGCCGGGCTTGTGAGTAAAGTTTGCCCTTCTCTTCTTCCAGACTTTTTGCAACAGCCTTCAGGTCTTCTAGTTTGTTAGCCACTGATTTAGCCTGTTCCAGGCCCTGTTGCGTGCTACCAAGGAGAGCAGCCAGTTAGGAGAGGCCAGTAATTCAAAGCCTCTTAATTAGCAATGGTCAAAGTAGCCCAAGATAACTGCAGTACAGGGCCAAGTGTCACTGAATAAGACGGCTGAATTTCCGGGGAAGCAATGGATGAGGTAAAGGATGGCTGTATTCGTTAGTACTCTCTGTATTTCGGTAGTCCCTAGAAGCCCAGTCATCGACCAGGGCCCCAGTGTGCTAGGCACTGTACAAAAGGACTGTCCCGGCCTCAAAGAGCTTCCAATATCAGCAATGAATACAGCTGCTATATCCCGCCCCCCATCAACACGCAGCGGCTACTCAATTTAAAATATCCAGTGCCCAGAAGGGGGAGATTGCTGAAGCCTCGTGGAATAACGAACAAATAATAATAACCCCAAACCGAGCGCGTCACCTGCCATTTAAATCCACCCGCCCGGGAATGGAGCATGGAGGCCTTGTCTCAGCACGCAGCAAGGCTGGGCACGGGAAGGCAAGGTGAATCCTGTACCTGGTCCACACCTCAGGCAGGGGAATGGAGAGTGGCAGAGTGGAATTAGCCAGGTTGGGATGTAGCCAGCCACACCTGGGAGAGCATGCCCTATCCTGCAGTCAGCCTGCCTCGGGCTCACTACCACGGTGAACAACTGTGAGCAATGTAGGCCTCCCCCTATCACCTCCAAACAACTCCGGAGCAATGGGGCCAGCACTGACTGCCGGGGAGAGCACCCCCCCTTAGCACCTCACTGTCTGCCTGAGGAGAGCGCCCCCTACTGACTGTCACACACTGCCCCTAGACCCCTGCTGGGGAATCAAAGTCAGCGCCTACCCAGAGTGGGGGACAGTGCCCCTCAGCTTGCTCCCTGCAGCCCCCCCCCAGCTGCCTCCCATCCCACTCACCTTCTCAGTCTGCCTTGCAGCTGGGAGATCTCTTCGGTGAGGCGGGAGTTGAGTTCTTCAGCTGCCTCAATGGTCCTCTGCAGCTTGGCATTCTGCACGGCCAACTTCTTGTTGCCGTACTCCAAGTCTTCAATGCTGCTCATCAAGGCAGAAGCCTCTTCCCTTGGAGACCGGGAGGAAGGAGGGCAAGGGGGCAGTCAGTGGGGAGATCTCTCTTAACTTGCACTACCATCACCCCGCAGAGCCCTGTCTCCACACCCCAGGCCCAGCACTGAGCATTCAGTCACAGAGCCTGAGAATTTTGTCTTAGCCCCACTAGGAAATGGACTGGAACAAACCCACCCCATATCACACCCGACTGGATGGCGATCAGACGGCACTGCCTACAGGCTGGCAAAGGAGACCTGGATCGGCAGCACCTGGTAAGACCCACCAGTGCATCTCGCTCAGCATCAGACACTTCAAAGACTCCACAAGGGAAGTGACCGAATTACCACCACAGGAAAAATGATAGCCCTCTACTATTCCCGCTCCTGCCGCTCCACAGTGCTCCATCTGATCCAGCATCCCACATCCTGCGGTCCTGGATCACTTCCCAGTGGTCACGCTAGCGATCAATCTAAGCCAGCGTAAGGTTTCTAACAGTGGCACTGGCTGGTGCTGGCTGCTTGGGAGTAGGGCGTGATTGGGACTCCCCAGTAATGCATCTCTTTACTGAACACTGCATGCCTACGGGGTTATCCCTTCCTGACTCCCTGAAGCAGGTGAATGGTCCGTGTAACGTTCCTCTGAGGTAGAGGCCCTGTGGCTGTAGAAAAGCATCTAATCCTTTTCTGGAAACTTACCCAGGTATCAGGTTAATTACATCCCAGCCTTCCTGATTTGGCTGACTAGAAGACGTTAGTACTTACGGGTTTACACTGCTGACATCCCCGCCATATCCCTCTAACTGAGCAGCACTACAGACAGTCCTCCTCCTCCTCCTCCCTGAAGAGGAAAACCAGAGAGCAATGTCAGGGCCACAGCCTTACAACGGGTTTCTGGTTGTGACGCTGACCAGAATAGGAAAAGCGAATGGCAACCTGAAGATCGATATTGACTTATGCCTGCTCAGTGGAACACCTGCTCAGTGGCTCCTGCTAACAGGCCAGGGGTATTAAACTGAGGAATAAGTTATAACTGACCTTTAAGAGTCTCTCTCTTGTCTGTGACAGGCCACTGGCCCCTCCTGGGCTCACTGGAGGATGTCACAGCTCCTGAGCTGCGCCGCGGGTTAAGGGGGTGCAACGGAGGCTCAATTCTATGTCTGTGTTTCCCCAATCCTGGGGCTATCCAGGCAGCGTTTGAGTCCTCAACATAAGGTAGAGCAGCCCAGAGGTTGTTTTAACTTACCCCTTAGAGGTTGTGATGATGGCTGGGATAACCGGCATGCAGAGATACTCTGGCCAGGCCCCGCTTTCCTGTGTCAGAGGCTGGGGGGAAAGACTGGCATGGCCGGCCTACTCGGTCTATCCTCATACAAACCCCTCTGTATAGCAGGCCCATCACTGCAGTTTATGAGTGCATCAAAACTATCAGAGCTCCGAGGGAGTGAGGGTAGAGAAAGGGACTTAGGACCAGATCCTCAAAGGCATTTAGGTACCTAACTTCCATAGGAGTCCAGACTCCTAGGTTCAGTGCCATCATCTGAAGATTGCCCTAAGAACTGTCAGGTAGCCAACTCAGCTAGCTTTCTGGCTGCTTTGCAGAAGCCCAGAATTGGGCCCTAGAAGACCCTGAACTACATGCCTTCACATACGCAGACAAACCCATTCAGACACAACCCTTCTGCCCTATAAGCTAATCAAGCTCTTTCTCCTACGGACCAGGCAGGAAGAGAGAGACCACTGTTGATTATTCTATTTATAAACCCTCAGGAGGCACTCAGCTGCTCCAGCGACAGAGGGGCTATGCAAGGATTAATTATGAGCGTATTTCAAAACCTGGGTGGTTTCCTGTGTCCCCAGCAGAAAGGGCAAGGACAGACGCCTCAGTCAGGCCAATCAGTAGCACAGCAGGTTGCATTACTGAACCGTCTATATTTAGAATTAAATACACTGTCCTTTTTTTATTATCTCTTTCAGCACAACTTACCAGATGGCCACAGGAACATATTGCCCACAAACTTGTCTCGCTCCTTCATGCTGTCTAATCCCCTGGATGAAACATAAATGAATAGTCATAATTCCCACTTTCTCACCGTGTGTATCGGGTGACTTTTCCCTATTCACCACCCGCTTCTTAATAAACAACAGTTCCTCAAGTTTAGTGGGGGGTGCTGTACCGTGCGGTAATTAAGGCAGGAGAGTCACTAATTAGTCAGGGGTAAGAAACGATCAGGTCTCTTTAATGATTAAAGTCAGAAAAGCTATGCATGCAACAAGTGAGCCTTGGTTGTCCTAGATAAAGCTGTGATCGAAAGGCCCAGAGAAAGGTTATATTATGCATTTCACCTGGCTGTTTTGTTAGAAGAAACCGAGCTAATAAATATTAATATTGACAACGAGAGCTGATTCTGGAAGCCTTATTTTTTTTGTTAAAGACTAAGAGGCACAGCTGGGCGGCACAGGGAGTGGATTCTTACAGCAATGTGGTTCTCTGATAAGAGAAAGGGACTCCTAGGACAACTCTGGGAGATTTATATCAAATCCCCACAGGGGTGTAGGACTCAGGACTCCTGGGTCCCAACTCTTGGAGAGAATATAGACTAGAAGAGCAGAGCAGGACTCCTGGGTTCTATTTGCTGCTTGGTGGTGTTGTGTTGTCTAGGAAGTTAGAGCAGGAGGGAATGGGAATCAGGGTTCCACTCAGTTCCTGTGTAACCCTGGAAGGCCAAGCCACTTGCGGTGCATAGCAGGAATCTCACAAGGCCTTGGGTGACGACTACCCTTCATTTCCATTTTTTTTTACAGTACCTTTTAACATCTGGCCTTTCACCTCTCTGTGCCTCAGTTTCCCTTCCTGTGAATGAAAATCTTACCCTTTCTTGCTGTGGGATTGTGACACCCAAGCTGTGTCTGTTCCTAAATTATCTACTCACCCATCCTGCCGACAGTCTGCAATCCAGTTCTTCATGACAGCATGGAAGGTCGGTAAATCCACAGCGACACCCCTCTCTTCTGGGTCCAGCATTTTATAAAGCAACTGCAGTCTCCCTTCCTCACAGCTTTGCCCCGTCACCGACTGTAAGTACTCGATAATATGGAAAACAGGCACCTGTCCTGCAATCAGAAACTCAGAAACACCAATAATCACCCCCTCGCAAACCAGGAACATTGCTAGAGATGGAAGGTCCCTCTTGTGATTACAGAGATGGCCTGGGAGTTTGGAGATCAGTGGAATCAATGGGAGGGAGGCCCAGATCCTCAAAAGGGATTTAGGTGTCTGAGGTGCTGGAATCCCTGTGTAGATGACAATAGATTTGTGCATTGTCCTGAATCCACATCAAGGCACCTAAATAAAGTGACTTTGTTTTCAAAGTGACCCCCAGAGGTCAATGCAACCTCTAATTAACAGGTGGGGCCATTTCTGCTGCAGCTACATGATAATCTATGCCCCTTCTGCTTCATAGCAGTACAACCCCCCGCCCCCCTCAGGAAATAGACCATGCAACCTGCTGTCTGGTTTCAACTCAGCCCTGTTAACTCCTAGGAGAGTGGAAGATCCCAGGTACAGGACACTATGACGCAAGATGATTTTTTTCAAAGGTCTTGAGAACGGGAGGTAGGTGTAAGGGCTGGGATTTGCCATCTGAATGCTCACTGGCTGATTCCACTCTGAAAGGAGCCTTCGAATCTATGGCACAGTGGATTTCCTGGTAGCACTAGAGTGGCTGGGACCCTGCCAGGGCTGTGCTGACATTAGAAAACTTTCTACCTGTTTGTTCCAGGTCACAGGCTTCAAACGTGCAGGTCAGTACATGCTCCTCGGAGCATCGGCTCTTGCTGCTGATGGCAACGCTCTCCCATGACTCTAGTAAGGAAGAGGAGGAGAGACGTAACACTTACAAGCTAAGAACATAAGAATGGCCAAGCTGGGTCAGCCCAACGGTCCATCTAGCCCAGGAACCTGTCTTTGGCAGTGACCTGTGCCAGACGTTTCAGAGGGAATGAACAGAACAGGGCAATTATCGAATGATCCATCTCCTGTCCGCCGCTCCCAGCTTTTGGCAGTCAGAAGTTCAGGGACACCCAGAGTATGGGGTTGCATCTCTGACCATCTTGGCTAATAGCCAGCGACAGACCTACCCTCCATTAACTTATCAAATTCTTTTTTGAACCCAGTTATACTTTTGGCCTTCACAACATTCCCTGGCAATGAGTTCCACGGTGCATCATATGAAGAAGTCCGTCCTTTAGACCTGCTGCCTGTTCATTTCATTGCATGACCGCTGGTTCTTGTCATGTGTAGGGGTAAATAATACTTCCCTTCACTTTCCACACCATTCCTGATATTCTAGACCTCTATCGTATCCCCCCTTAGTCATCTCTTTTCCAAGCTGAACAGTCTGTCTAGTCTTTTTAATGACTCCTCCTGTGCAAGCTGGTCCATAGTCCATTTAATTTTTGTTGGCCTTCTCTGCATATTTTCCCATTCTAATTAATCTGTTTTGAGATGTGGTAACCAGAACGGGACACAATATTCAAGTTGTGGGTGTGCCATGGATTTATATAGTGGCACTATGGTATTTTCTGTCTGACTATCAATCCCTTCCCTAATAGTTTCCAACACACCATAAGCCGCTGCACATGGAGTGAATGTTTCTGGAGAACTGCATATCTGGTTCCACACCTAATTACACATAAGCAAACTCACTCCCCTTCTGGACTGTCCGATGATCCCAATACCGTGTTGTGGGATCGTGGACAACTGGTCTTCGTGATTACACTATAAGGAACAATCCTGACCTGTGTGAGGGGGCAGAAAGGTAGGGAAGGGTCTCCCAGGAATCTCCTACTAGAGGTTTTCCCCCTGCACTAACTTTTAATGATTCACACATACACACACCGGAAAAATCCCATGCTTATGCCCAGGGATATCAACAGACCAAATTCTACTTATGCCAGCCCACATCTGGACTAATTCTTCGGACTTAAATTCAGTTACTCGGGATTTATGTTGACGTAACTGAGGGCCGAACTTGGCCTGACAGGTCAAATCACAGGACGTGAGTCAGAGGAGAATTGAGTTCACAAAGCCTGATATGCGTAGCCACAGTATATTATGTACGTTTGTATCTTTCCATCTCCATACACCCCCCCACACCACATCTATCTGTCATGTGCAACCACTACAGCACCCAAGCATTCTTTGATCTCTTACCCTAACCGCTTGGAATAACCAAGTCAGCATCCATACTCCGTACTAAGGCAAGCCCTACTGAGCAGCATGGTGGGGGGCAGCTGTGTGGGACAGGATGATTTATCTATCTCTGATTTACCTCCATTTAAATAAAGCCCAAGCTGGTCCCCTATGCACCCTACAAAGACAGCATCAGTGTTCCTTTAAGAGAGTCCCTCTGGAGTGAGATCATACCTAGTCAAGTGCAGAGCACTTTCCATGAACTCTCCCTTGCTTTTCCTTGCTTTTCCTCTTCACACATAAGCTCACACACAGAAAGGCCCCAATCCTGAAATCCAGTCTGAACCACTGGGGCTCCTGTACCGACCTGATTGCGGAATCAGGGCCTAACCTGGGAGGCAGCATGGTCTAGCAGACAGAGCATCAGGTAGGGTGACCAGATAGCAAATGTGAAAAATTGGGATGGGGATCGGGACTGTCCCTATGAAATCAGGACATCTGGTCACCCTAGCACCAGGCAAGGCCTTCTGAACACTGGGTTCGACCCCCGTCTTGGTGTTCAACCTTGGGCAAGTTAACAGTGTTGACGGTGAATTTGTCATCTGTAGGTTTCAGAGCCAACACTCTGTTTGGAAGAACGGGGTGGATCTCATGGGCTGTCTCAGAGCTATTGCTGCAGACTCAGGCAGACTGTACTGCTCACTTGACACTCAGGTCACGTTTTCAAGGTCACAGTTGCAACTGTGTGGGTTAGAAACATGGGTCCCCGTTCAGCAGAGCACTTAGGCACCCTCTGGGTGCCGCTTCCTTCGCTCACAGGGTAGCATTAAAGAATGAGGTGTTCAATTACTGCGGTAGATAGACAGACCCCGTAAGGGGTGCTACATACCATCTGATAACTGGCCCATAGGCAATTCTGCAACTGCTGCAGGGTTCGATGCGGTCTCCATGTTCACTGGCTGACCTGTTTCTCCACAGCAGCTGGCTTCATCCGAGATCCAGGGGGAAGTGTCCCCCGGCGGGGAAAGCATGTCTCCCGAGGCCATGTTTCCCTTCACCTTAGCTGGCCCTGCAATAAAACAGACAGTGTGATGGCCTCCAAGCAAGCGCTCTGGGAAGGGGGTAAACTGCTGCTGATTGACTGAGCTAATTGAATTAGACAAGAAGAGAGGCTAGAACGGGTGGCGAGGGACTCCCAGACTGTATTTATACCAGCCACAGTGTATTTATACCAGTACAGCCAGATCCTCAGATTACTCGCGGGTGTATCTAGGAGCGGGTGTACCAAGGAGCGGGTGTACCTAGGAGCAGGTGTACCTAGGAGCGGGTGTACTGGGTGTATCTAGGGTTTTGTCCGAGTGGTGCATCGGACCTTGGCCCCAAGCTGTGTTCGCTTTTGGAAGAGGTCTCCGGGGACCCCCAACCGTGCTCAGAATGAAACCGTCTTGTCTAATCAACTGGGGCATCCATCAACCAGAGGAGCAGAGGGAGGGCAATGCGGGGGTCAAGACACCCCCCACGCCCATTTCAAGCTTATTTGTGGGGTTATTGGGGGCTGCCCTCCCTACCCAAGGGGGTGGATTTAGGGTAGACAGCGTATCTGAGGGGGGTATTTGGGAGTGGCACCGAAAGAGAAGAGGGGACAATTGTGCCAGGGCCCTGAGCTCAAGGCAGCCCCCAAAAGTCTGTAAAAATGGGATGAAATGGGACAAGATGAACCAATGGACCAGGTGACATTATCTGGGACATCTGGCCTACAGACTGGGTTTTATTCTGACTCGACCACTGGCCTGCTGGGTGACCTTCAGCACATCCCTGACTCAGCTCGTGCCTCGGTTTCCCCATGATAAGATGCCAAGCTCTTTTGTGGTTTATGAGGGCAGTTGGTCTGTGGGGTTCTCTGGGGTTGGCGTGAGTGTGGAGGGCAAGGCAGGGACCATGTTGGGGGGGATCACATGGCTGGGTGCGGGCTCCCTGAAGCAGGGCGACTGGAGTGGCACCAAGGGTCTGTCTGGGGGGCTGTTGTTGGCACGGGCACTTTGCCATGGGATGCTCCTTGTGGGTTTATTGGGGGGTATTTAAAGTTCCCCCAACATTTATTTCTCCCTCCCCACATTAGTTAGGGGAAATTTGGGGAAGTACCTCATGCATCACTCCCCTCCCTCCCCCCCTTTAACCCAGGACAGCGGCAGCCATTTCCCTGGAGCTGAGGGGGCAGGCTGCCCTCGGAGGGGGAGGGGCAAGGACGCAAAGGAGGCGGGGGGAGGGGGCCCGAGCGCGGCACTTGCAGCAGCCGGCGCGCGCGCCTCAGAACGCTGCCGCCCCTCCGCGAAAAAGGCGGGAAAATTCAAACCTGGGACGGTTGGGGGCAGGAGCAACGGTGGCGGCTCCAGCCCCTTCGGCTCGGTGGGGGAGGGGCGGGTCGATGTCACAAGGGGCTTAGAGGGAGGGGGGGGGTCCCCCAAATAAACCAGGCCACTCATCCCCACATGTGTTAAATAGAGGGGTGGTGAGAAGCTGCCCCCCCAAGGGCACCTCCAATGAAGGACCCACCCCAAAAAAGTGAGCCCCCCCCCAGGTGAAACAAACACTCTCTGAGAGGCAGCAAGAAGCGTGGCAAGCAGGCAGCACCTCTTCAAATGAGAAGGGGACCCCAAAATGGGCTGGGCCTGAGGGCCAGCTCTGGGGCGTTTGCTCTGCAGCTCTCAAAGCATGTTGCCAATGAGTTGAATCATGAGCCCACACATTGGGAAACTGAGGCACAGAGCAGCAAAATGACTTGCCCCGGATCAAATGGAACCCAGCTCTCCTGAGGGTCTATCCCCCAGGCTATGCTGCCTCTTAAAGATGCTTATTTCAACCATCTTGTGGGGGTGGTGGCTTTCTCCTTTGAGGGCTGGGGGGGGGAGGGTAACCCGCAGGAGCAGAAATCACAATGGCAATTTAGGGTGAGGTCAGAGGTCACAGTAACAAAATGACCCCTTCAGAGCCCATGAATGACTGGCCTACCCCTAAAATAGTATCTCCCCCCCAAAAAGGTGGATTCAGTCCCCTATTCCACAGGAAATAAACAGGCCATGCCTGGATCTGTCATGCCACGGTGACATATGGCTCATGGATACCCCCAAATAAGGGGGGTTCACTTTCCCCATATAAACGAAGTCAACGTGCACAGTACTTCGGCCCATAGGGTGCACAACATGGCATAGCTGTGGCATCATGATCTTTAATCCCTGCAGGCAGCCCCCCTCCACCAATGACACTCCCTCCCCAAGAGAACAAAAGTGGATTCATTCTCCTACATACCTCAGATAAACTTTCCATATTACGGGCCATAAATAGCAAGACAAGGAGTGCTGTTATGCCAACTTGACCTCTGCCCACACGGGTGGCCCATCCACTCCATAATACTTTCCCCGGTAAAATTAATTCTCCACGCCACCCATTAAAAAAAGTACCATATGCAGGATGACACGGGTCCAATCATGTCCCCTATCCCCCCACCCACCCCCCAAAAACCCTTAAAATGTGTAGCTTTGTGCCCCACCAAACCATTCAAACCCCACCTGCTTCCACACTTCCCAGGGGCACAGCTCAATGGAAAGTGGTTGTAAAGGGGGGTGTCTGGGGAGGGGATCGGTATGACCTCGGCCTAGCCCTGGAAGAACGGACAGCATGGGACGCCAAGACAGAATGGGCATGGAGATGTGTAACCATTCAAGGCCTGCGCACCTGACATACTTGCACAAACGAGACAGGCATGAACAACAGCTGTCCCTTCACCAATACATTTCACACTCTGTAGAGACCTCTTCCACGTTTGTGTGCGGGGGGGATTTCAAACAGATTAACAGCACCAATAGGTTTTGTGGTGGGAGCCGCTCGGTCCTCGGATCTGTGCTGAGAACTGCCCCCAGCGATCAGAGTTGGGTCGCTTCTCTTATCTGGGGCTAAAGGTCTCACTATCCAGACTCCGAGATGGATAATAATCGTTGACGTACGCAGTGGTTTAGGACAGGAAGTGGAGGGTAACACTCCCACTTTTGATGCAATAGCAATGAGAACATTTACCAGAAGCCGAATGGAATTGCCCAGAGCTAAAATTGCTCCAGCAGCCTAGAGTTACTTTTGCAAAAGGTGCCATCGAATCTCTAATGAGCATCAGCGCTTCAGCTTCATGTGTCATTCTGCTCCCCTCGTTCCCACATGCTTGTGTAGCTTGTGCATCCGAGCAGCAGGTGGCAGGCAGAAGTGGCATCGTAATGAATCCAGCCACAACTGCACACATGATGAAACCAGAAGTCCCAAAATACAGCCTTGATTAAAGCTCTCCTACAAGTAGGAGCAGCAGGTGCCTGGTTTCTCTTTCCCACAAAACCCACATGTAGTCCCTCTCTCACACATACATACACCATCTGCTCTCACGCAAAAACACCACATTACAGTAGAGCTGTCACTGACAATAAGAAAAATATGAATATAGGCCCCAAACAGAACTAGATCCACTAGGATATTATGCAGATTAATTAAAGCAGCCCAGGATTTTATATAGATTGCTGTACAAAACAGAATTCAAGCCCCAGAAGCAATAAAAACCACAGTTACTATTGCCCGGGAAGGAGGGGGTGTCGTATGAATCTGCTGTGTGTTTAATTTCAATCAAATAGTTGAGGTTGATTTGCTGCAAAGCGTCCAGAGATCGGCCACTGTCAGGATATTTGTCTGGAAAAGCAACTGATTTAGCCGGAAAACCGAAGAAGTGGAAAAAGTGAAGGAGAAAGAGAGAAGGGAAGGATGAGCCAGGTCAATTGATGGGAAGGAAATCCTGGGTGTGGAAGGGCTCTTCAATCTAGCCGAGACAGGCAGAACACAAACCGGTGACTAGCAGTTAAAACTAGACAAATTCCAATTTGTCCAGTAAGGCCCACACGTCTACTAGTGCAGGTGAGTCAGCCCCGGAACAAACTCCCCTGAGAAGCGGTAGAGTTTCCACCTCCTCCCATTCACACTGGCTGCCTTTCTGGAGGAGATGTGTCAGCCAAACCCAAGTTATGAGCTCAGAGAGGGGTAACGGTGAAATTCTCTGGCCTCTGCTCTGCGGGAGGCCACTAGATGATCTAATGTTTCCCGGTCTTAGAATCTATGACTCTGCGCCCCGAACTATTCGCCTTTGATCACGAAGGGGGTGTCAGAACGTCTGGAAAGGAGGAAAGGGATAGCAGCCACAATACCGGCCTGGCCCTCCGGAGAGCTGGATTCAGCCCCTGCATCTGCTACAGACTCCCTGGGTGACCTTGGGCGTGTCACTTCATCACACTGCTCTTGCAATTTTACCTGAGACTGGGCTGGTGGTTCCATCACATGTGTCTGGGTACCGTCTGGCAGAATGGGGGCCCTGATCTCAGTTGGGAGGAGGTGCCTGTGGAACACGTGGCCCAGCAGGGGGGCTCAATCTCCGTTGCGGGCCACATACCTAATAAAAATGATTTTGCATCCAGTCCCACGGGGAATATTTTGCAGAGCTGAGCAGAACTCAAGCCGCCGGGGTTGTCTGAGAAGCTGGTACCGACTGCAGATTCACCCAAGTTCATCTGATCCAATGGAGACCTGTTCCCGCAGCGGCTTCCTCGTCTGGCCACGCTACCCAATCCTGCTGCCACATGGGTGAAGAATTCTGTCTGCCACCAGCGGAAACCTGCCTTGTGTTTAGATACCCTTCAATTCCCCCTAGTCCCAACACATCTTTCCCCAGGGGCTCCAAAACTCAGTGTGGGGGCAGGGATAGTTCGGAATGATCTGAAAGTGCTGTACGGGCAGTTTATATATGGACCCCTCGCCTGGGGCTGAGAGACAGCTGCCTCTGGGGTGGGGCACAGCCGCTGTGTATACAGATTTAGGGTGATTTACACTGTCTGAGGAGCTGGGTCATTGACACCAATGGAGCTCCAGTCAAATACACCAGCTGGGATCTAGCCCCATTGACTCCAATGGAGCGATGAGCTGGGGATATGTCCCACTGAGTTTCCGTCTGATCACCTAAAAAGGACCTAGTACAAACAGGCCATGTCTACATTAGGAGCATTTTACTGCTATACTATGCCAGCTGCAGTTACCCTGGCAAAGCTGGCCTTTTACGGGTGTAGCTTATTCCACCCTGTTAGGACCGGAAGACATTGTGACGGGCACCCACTAGAAGGTGTAGTTACGCTTCTGGGTCAACTCCAGGAGAGTGCATAGTGATGCTATGAGATTGACCTTGCTGTTATCTGTGTGTTTGGGAACAGTTCCCAGACTGTTCCCAGCTGTGTGAGTGTTTACCCCGTCTGTGTGAGAATGAATGCGTGGGAAACCAAATGGGGAAACTGAGGCAGGACAGCGTGTAACCAATCAGCTTGTTGCTTGCAAATGAGACATGAGTATGTATGAGATGCAAATGTGTGAGTGTACTTAAGCCCACTCCCGTATTTGCACGTGGGCTTTTTTCCTTCCCGGCTACTGCTCCGTAGTGTCGGGTTCTCCTTCTGCGGTCGCACTGATCTAATAAGCCCTCTCAGCGCCGAGGACCGGGACCTTCTAATAAACTCACCTACTTTATTTACTTAACCACATGTGTATGCCTTGTCTCGCAATATCCAAAGTACCTCACTACACACCCCTACCGAGTGAAACCAGCACAATATTGCCAGCATAACTGTGTCTACACTAGAGGCTTCTGCTGGCACAGCTACACCCGTCAGGGATCACCCCTCTTGATGCCCCCCACTGGCAGAGGCTGTCATGTAGACATGCCCTTAGAAGGGGGTTCGATGATGAGTGACAACTATGAGGAGACTGGGAAATCTCTCTGATGAAGAGCGTTGGAAAACAACTGGGAGACGAATACATGGGCAGCTGTTAGAGGCTACAGCCAGCAACCGATGGGATGGAGAAGGTAGATCAGCAACTTTGATCCCCCATGAGACTAGAGCAGTAGCCCCCGAAGCGCCCTTCAACCCTGCCAGGGTCCCTGTGTGGAAGACGGGTGTCCCCGGCTAAGCCAGGCTTGCACAGAAGCTGTAGACTGGTTAGCACTGTTTTCTCTGGAATCCTTTTGTTCTGCATAAATTATACTTTGCTTTATGAAGCTGGTGCCCACAGGTATCTCTGGTGCCAAGCTAATGTCCGATTTACTGAGAATCGTCCTGAACCCCGCTCTGACGGGAGAGTATCACAGGCGCCTGCCCCAAGAACGTCCTGAGACCACAGTGGGACACTGCAGGGGTTGGAGGTGCAGTTGCCTGCCTTATGATCCTGAAATGCGGGGACCTTCAGCTAAATTGAACAGGGGGAAGTGAAAACCGAGCAGAGAAAATCCACCGTGAGCCTGCGGAACTCATTGCCACTGACTGGTTCTTGAGGCCAACTGCCGAGTGGACTGGCCAGCGTCAGCCGTTTGGGGTGGCAGCCGGTTTATGTTCCATGTCCGCACAGCGCCCGAGCCGCTGGGGTCCTGGACAGACAGAATGGGGAGATTCCTACAGCCCCCCATAAAAGCAGCACAGTTTACAATTTAATTTCTCCAATTTACCCCCTGCCAGAGAGAAAACTTTTATTGCAAGGAAAACCAAGGAGCAGGACCTTATACGCGGATCCACCAGCATGGCACAGACCTCCCACCGTGGGTGTATCCTTTCTATCACCCACCCAAGTCTCTCTCCCCTTTCGCTACAGCTTCCTGAAGAAGAAGAAGAAATGGGGTCTCCGTGCTATAGCTTTGTGCTGGGCCAAGGTAACGGGGGGAGCTTTCTTCAGAGGGCGGGGGGCTTCCATCAGCCCATCCCGGATAGCTAGCAGCCTGTGCCTTCTGTCACCAAGGGATGCGCCGTTTGGCCAGCTGGTGTCAGAGGCCTTCCCGGGCCTGGCTTTGCGCCGTAAGTGGATGATGAGAAAGGCCAGCCCGGGGCGGGGGATCGGAAGGACGCGTCTCCCTAGGACAGGGTCTGCTTCGGCCCCATCGCCCGCGCCTTCCTCGCTAGCCTCTGCCTGGCTTCCCTGGAAGAGACACAGGTAAATGGGGAATGTGGAACTGGTGAGGAGATGGCCCGAGGAGAAGGATGTGAGGTTAGAGCAGCAGGGGCGGGCAGCCAGGACTCCTGGGTTCTTTCCTCGGCTCTGGGAGGGGAGTGGGGTCTAGTGGGTTAGAACAGTGGGGACTGGGAGCCAGGACTCCTGGAGTCTGTTCCCAATTGCGTCCCTGCCTCCCCAGGTGCCCTTTGGACATGAGCAGGTCTTTCCTCTCTCTGTGCCTCAGTTTCCCTTCTGCTGACCCCCAGCGGAGGTCATGGGTCTTCCGGGCAGCGGCTCTGGCCTAAAGTGCAAATGCAGGGTCCCCACCCCTATCCCCCCACATCCATCCCCAGCCGGCTCTGGGCTCCAGCCGTGTCCTCGTGTCTCTGCCTGTCCCAGCCCCGCCGCACTCACTCGCCATCTCTCCGCCAGGCCCCGCTGCCCCTGCTCGATGGAGGTCACCGTCCGGTCGGAGAACAGCATCGCGCCCGTCTCGTTGTCCGTCACCTGCAGGGGACCGGGACCGGCTCAGCCCAAGGAAGGGGGCTGGGGAAGGTACTCGGGTCTGAGCAAGGAACAACCACCGCGCTCCGGCCGTGCCCCCGATGGGCCCGGGGGAGGACAGGACTTCACCCCCACCACTAGCCAGGGAGCCACATGGAGATTTCAGGTCCCCTCTTGATCTGGCGTCTCTGGGGGAGCCTTCGGGGGTGGGGTGGGGGCACCACCCCCTCCCTGCTCTTGCTCACCTTGTTGATCTCGCGGTGGCTGTACACTGTGGCGTTCCCCACCCTGCGCTGCGACTGCTCCTCGGTGTGGTAGTTGGGGGGAAGCTTGTGGAAATCAATGGGGGCCTCAAAGTGCCCCTCCTCCTGCCCCAACTCAGCCTGCAACAACGCACATCAGCTGAGTCCTGGAGTCACAATTCCCGCTCCCCAGCTCTAACCACTAGGCCCCACTCCCCTCCCAGAGCCAACCAGAGAACCCAGAAGTCCTGGCGCCCAGCCCCTGGCTTTAACCACTAGACCCCACTCCCCTCCCAGAGGCAGACTCAAAAGCAGGTGGGAGCTGAGGGTAGATGGGGCTGGGGGAGAAGGTAGGTGGGTGCCTGGGGCTGGAGGGAGGGGTGGTGGTGGGTGCCTGGGGAGGGGTAGAGGGGACGGCTGATGGTGTCAGGGAGGGGTGGGGTGGGGTCCCTGGTGCTGCCAGGGGATGGAGCAGGGTGAGAGTCCCTGGGGGTGGAGGGAGGGGTGCCTGGGGTGAGTAGAGGGCTAGGGGTGCCTGGAGCTGTCTGGATATGTGGGGGCCTGGGGAGGGATAGAGGGGCAGTGGGGGTGCCTATGGGTGGGATGGGTTGGCTGAGGGATCCCGGGTGATGTCTGGGATGGGGTTGGCTGAGGGTCCTTGAAGGATGGGGATGGCTGGGGGTCCCTGGGGGCCCCAGGGGAAGGGTAGGGGGTCTCTGGGGGGTGGGGGTCGCTCAGTCTCACCTGGCTGCCCCCCAGCAGGCGCTGGAAGTGGCCCAGCAGGCGACGGGCAGCGGGGGGCAGGAGGGAGCCCCCGGCCCCGGCCAGCAGCGCGCCCAGGGTGCAAAGCAGCAGCCACCGCGCCCACATCGCGCCCGGCCCGTCCAGCCGCGTCTGAGCGGGTCTGCGGGGGGGACAGAGGAGGTGGGTGGGGGGCACAGCTCTGCCCCGGCCCCCTCACCCCACAACCTGACATCCCTCCCTCCCCCACACCCTTTCCTCCATCTCTCCCCCCTCTCACCCCTTCTTCCTCCATTTCTACATCCCCAGGCATCCTCCTACCCCTCTCCATCTACCCCCCTCACATCCCTCCACCCCCATATACACTTTTATCTCCCCACAACTCCGCCTTGGGGGTCCCTCTCCCCCGGCACCGACCTCTCCTTTTCTCATGTAGTTGCCCCATCTTTGACCAGCCCTCCCCCCATAATTACCCCAGCTTATTCCCAACACTGCCCCAATCTCTGCACCCCCATGAAATCCTGCCCCATACCCCTGTGACCCCAGCAACCTCCTGCTCTCCCTTCCCTCCCCCTTAAAACTTCCCCGCTCCTTCGGTCCTCCCAGAACCCCCCACCCACCCTGCTTTCCCCCGACTGCCCCAGTGTCCCTCCCCCATCACCGACCAGCCGCCGCCCAGGGCCCCGTACTGGCCCGTTTCACCCGGGTGCTGATTCAAACGGGGTTCTGATTCCAGAACCCACCACGGGGGGGACTCTGGGTGCCAGGGCTGGCATGAAGGGGCCCGGTTGTGGGGTGTCCCCGGGCACTCCTCCTCCGTGTCAGCGGCTGGGCAGGACGGCGGCTCGGGCCGTACCATTTCTGTCGCCCCAAGGGCTGAGGCGCCGTAACGGAAATGTAGAGCAACTCCGAGCTCCGCTGTACCTCAGTTTCCCCAGCTGTAGAGTGGCAGGGACAGCCCAGCCCTGCCCTGTCCTGCCTCCTGGGGCAGGGGGACGGGAGGAGAAAATGATTTCGATTTTATAAACGTGAATGTTTATAAACCATCCAGGGTGATGACGATGAATATTTGGGCCCCACCAATTTCACGACTGTGCAAAACGTGTCCCGGCCCGTGAAATGAGCCTTTCACTGGGGCATGCGAGCTCCCCGCGGTGCCGGGCGGGGCTGGGACAGGACTTGTCTGGTGGGGAGACCAGACCTACCTCCACCGGCAGAGCAAAAGGCTCCAGGGCTGGAGCTGGGCTCAGGGTTTCTGCCCCCCCCCCCCCCCCCCGCTCCTGCCAGGACACGGTGGCCATTTTTTCAGGGCCCCCCCCCCCCAATTGACTGAGGCCCCTGGGCATTAATCCACCGCTGGCCGGGACTAGCAGCCAGGGGCCCCGGCTGAAGCGATCAGATCCCCCTTCCGGAGCCTCCCCCAGCCCAGCTCCGAAAGCAGCACCGAAGTGAGGCAACTGTGCAACCCCCCCCCCCCCGCCCAACAGCTCTGTGACCCCCCCCTTTGGGTCAGGGCCCCCAGGGTTACAACACCCTGAAATTCCAGAGGGAAACAGCTGGGTTGTGAAATCCACCGAGGGGCCGGGAGTTGGGTGAGGCCCTGGACAGCGGGCCGGGTTCGGTCTGGCTTGAGGTCAAGGGCCAGCATTGCCGGGGAGGTTGGGGAACCGGTGGACGCCCGCGGGGAGCTCCCAAAGGTCCCCCCTTGTCACCGTTCCAACCGCTGTCGTGCCTGCGACTGCTCCCACCGGCGCCAGCCGCGCAGCCCATCTCACCGCCCCCCGACGGGAATTTCTTTGGGGGGTGGTTTGTGCCGCAAAAGGGACGTTTGTCGCCAGCAGCAAATGAGAATCCAGCTCCGGGCAGCCGAAATCCGCTGGGAGACAACGGCGCAGATACAGCGAGGGGGCCAGCGCTGTGTCTGCTTGTACGGGGACCCCTCGCCTGGCGCTGATACACAGCCCCTCGGGGGTGGAGGTTATCCAGGGACCCCTTGCTGCCCCCTAACCTGTGCTCCTCCCCCCGCCTGCCCATGTAGGGGGAGGGGCACTATTACATTTGCAATGAGCATTTAGCAGTGGGGGGGGGGGCTGCAATACCAAATTTCTGCCCCCAGTGGGACTTTGATAGGGTCCCCAGAACTGGGGGGTGGGTTGACTGGGGCAGGGAGAGGACACGCCCCTCCTGGTTCGTTTTCTTCCGGCATCCTTTGCAAATAACAAAACTGACCCATTTTTCGGGGCTGGGACCCCAAATTTTTATTTTATTTACAAAGTGGATTTTACAAAAGTTGCAGATTCCTGGGGGGGGGGGGGGGGGAGGGTCAGCTCACAGAGGAGGGGAATAGCCCCCCGGCCTCCCCGTTCAAGCTCCAGCTTCCTCCCAGGGGCAGGGGGTGGAAAGGGCCAGGTTGCCCTGCTCCTGTCCCCCCACCCCCCAAGATCTGCACCCCCCACACACACCCTGAAGAACACTCAGTGGCACACAGACCTATTCACACATCCCAGCATCCTGCCCCTCCCTGGTTTCCCCCCCACCCCACTACCAGAACCTCTCCCAATCCCCCCCCCCCCATTCCTACTGCAGAAAACCCACTAAGATACCCAGAGACAGAATGAAATAGCTGCCCCATCCCTACGCCACTGTCCCAAAGGGTGAGCACAGCTCAGGCCAGGGCAGGGACCAAGTCACCGGGGCTTGGGGGGAATAGACATGGGTCCCTGCCCCCTGCCAAGAACACTCAGATAGATAGGGAAAGAAAGCAACTTCAGCCCATGTGGATGGTCCCAGTTGGGGGGCGGTAGCTCACGCCCAGCGGCTCCCCCTCCACCCCCTGGGGCGGGAGGGGCTTCCTAGGAGTATCGGGTCAGCTTGTCGTAGTTCGGGCCCATGTTTCTAAACAGAAACATCGATAACATCATGAGACAGAGCTGGGGGGAGAGAGAGAGAGCATTACTGGAGGGATCCCACTACTGACACCAACCATCCCACTGCTGACACCAACCATCCTGACAAGCTGGGGTGTTGGGATAGAGTAACTGAAAGGATCCTACTCCTCACACCAACCATTCCCTGGTAAGCTGGTGTCATAGGGAGGGAGAATTAATGGAGGGATCCCACCAATTATCCCCCACAGAGCTGGGGGTCAGGAGAATTAATGGAGAGATCCCACTTCCCCCACCAATCACCCCCGACACAGCTGGGAGAGTTAACTGAGGGATCCTACTGCTATTACTAACCAGTCCCTGCATAGCCTATTCCCTCCACCCCAGCGGCTCCATGTGAGTGGGGTCAGGTGGTCCCACCACCCCCAACAATGCAGCCACACCCCCCTGCAAGAAGGCTCCTGAAATCAATACTGTGATATGGGGGGAGGGGGGGAGTCAGCGTCAGATGGGGGATGGGAAGAGGGTGATGGGGGTGGGTGATCGGGGGCAGAGTCAGGGGTCAATCCCCTTAATCCCACAGGTGTGTTGATTCCCTGAAATCCATCTGCCCCCCCCCACTCCCTGCAGCACAGCGCCCCCTAGTGCCCCCCCACTGGAATAACCACTTCTCCTAGCTCCCTCATTCTTTCCACAGATACTTTATTACTAGGAGATGCTGGGGGGGGGCTCCCCATCTCCTGCCTAGGGCCCCCCGCGGGGCTCTCAGGCGATGCGCTGCCGATCCCCCCAGCGATAGGCCAGACCCCTTGGCCAGGGGCTGCCTGGGAGCTGCTGCGTCTCCTGCTCTGGCCCCTGGGGGGCGCCGAATGATTCCTCTCGGAGCAGGGAGCACACCATGGACATGGCGTGGATCTGGGGGGAGGAGATGGGGCTGATGGGGGGGGGGGAATCTAAGCTCCCCCACCCCTGGTTCCCTCCTCCCTGCCCCCAGTTACCTTGCCAGTACTCCTGATACATGGGGCTGGTGCGGCAGGAGGGAAAGGGTTAATGGGGTCAGTGTGGGGCAGAGACACAGCGGGGAGGGGGAGGGGGGGCAGCACGGGGAGGGGATGGCCCAGGACAGGCTCAGACACGTGACGCACGTGGGGGTGAGGTAACAGGTGTGCAGGGACACATGGGGGGGCCATGCACAGCCCACACACGGACCGACACGCGCACAAGCCCCTCGCACGCGCGGAAACACACGCACACAAAGCCCCTCGCACGCGCGGAAACACGCGCACACAAAGCCCCTCGCACGCGCGGAAACACACGCACACAAAGTCGCACGCGCCGAAACACGCGCACACAAAGCCCCTCGCACGCGCCGAAACACGCGCACACAAAGCCCCTCGCACGCGCCGAAACACGCGCACACAAAGCCCCTCGCACGCGCGGAAACACACGCACAAGCCCCTCGCATGCACAGACACGCGCAGAAACACGTGCACAAGCCCCTCGCACGTGCCGACACACACGGAAACACACGCACAAGCCCCTCACACGCACAGACGCATGTTCACAAGGCCCAGCTGCAGGAAGGTGTGTGGGCCCAGGCGTGCACCAACACACGCGGGTACACGGGGTGGGCAGGCCCCAGGACACACATGCAGAATGACACGCGCGTGCAAACATGCACAAGCCAGGCACTGCAGCCACACGTGCACACTGGCGCCACCTGCTGGGGAAGGTCAGGATTTCCTGGGAGCCGCTGGCGAGTCTCCTGCACTCCAGGGTGCCGGCCAGCGCCAGGCACAGCAGCTGCAGGAACTGGGTGGGGAAACTGAGTCACGAGTGCGGGGGTGGGGGGGAAAAAGATCCCACATTCCCCAAGCTCAGTCACAGATCAACCCTCCCCCAGGCTCCCTCCCCCCAGCGCCCCGTGGTGCTGACCCCCCCCCCCGGGGGGGTGCCCTGCTCCCCAGCCTCGCCTGCGCCCCCCAGGCCTGTTACCTCCATCAAGGCGATGCCCAGGCAGATGCCCACGATGCTGATGATGTTATTGGCCAGCCAGCCTTGGACACTGTTCGCGCAGCCCTGATTGGATGACAGCAGGGAGAGGGGGCGGGGTCAGAACACTGGCACCTGCTGCCAAATCCTCTCCCGCCACTGCTGCCAGCTGCGAGCTTCCCCCGCAGCAGTGCCCCAGGAAGCACTCACCTGCCTGTAGACCGGCCAGTCCCCCTGAGCGGTGCAGAACCCAGTGGCCCCCGGCACGGCCGGGGCCTCGGTGGCGTTGGCGCCGCGCTCCCTGGGGCTGGAGCTGTTACGACAGGAGCAGGGGTAGAGACTGCGGGAGAAGTTCTCCACCACGGGGTTCTGGTGCCAGTCCTGGTACGAGTCCCAGCCGCAGCACTGGAGCTGCCAGGAGGGAGAGGATGGATGAGCCAGGACCTTGGTGCCAACCAGGGGCGGGCCGGGGCGGGGGGAGGGGAGGCGGCGCACAGGGGTTTCCAGCAGGGTGGATAAAAATCAACAATTAAAAGGGATTTTTTTGATAAAATGCTTTTGGGAAGAAAAAACCCGTCTAACGATCGCTGTAATTAAGACACATTCCAGCGCAAAGAGATCGGCTCATGGAATGGGGATTTGAAATGCTACTTCTACAGCACGAGACAGTAATATAGTCATGGGATGTTGAAGAAAAGTTGTGTCAGTGAGTTCCAATAGTTCATGGATCAGGGACCCAAGCTTCCGGGGTCTGGAGATTTTATTTGGGTGAATCTCTCGTCTACCCAAGGGGACTCAGATACCATCGGAGATGCTCGGTTTTGCGATTCTCAGATGGTGGATCTGTCTCTCCAGAGGTAATATGCTGATAATATACAAAGGTGAGAAACACCAGCCCTATCGTCCCCCTGCAAAGTCACTCCCTTTGTACCGCTCTCAAAAAGGGCAAAGTTTCCCAAAGTTGAGTGGGTAGAAGATGGCTGGGGGTGGACCGGATCGGACCCGGACAAGTCTGGGGGTGAACGTGAGAAGCGAGGGGCGTATTCTTGCTTTGTCACAATATTAGATGTTTGCTGTTGAAGAAAAAAAATCCAGACTGCTTGAGGTTTTAGTTACATAAAACAATTGAAACGTCTGGCTGGTGAGGACCTTCTCCTAACACAGCCCGGCCAGAAAATCCTCCAGTTATTAATGATTAACCTGTAGAATGGAGACTGTCATTTCCCAAAAGTGACGTCACAAATATCGGCTTCAATGATCGTTGGGAAATGAAATAACCGACCGAACGTTTCCCGATCTCGCTGGAAAACTCAACGGAGACGTTTCCAACGTCAGTCACGGTGTAAAAAAGCACAGCGTGAACCGTCGAAAGAGGAAACCCACGTCCACCTCTGCGCGGTGACGAATCGGTCTTATGGTTCTAACAACCGACAGGAACGCACTCTTACGGGGAAACTACTATCAGATCGAGTCTTCCGGACTAGTGACTGAAATCATGATACTGTAGATACCAAATCAAATCCACCCTGGTGCCCAGGAACCCCCGGGGCCGGATGTCTACACTGGCCTGTGGGGTCTCTCCCCCTAGCGCGAGGTGGCTGCAGGGGCTAGATTTAAGCAGTTCTGTGTGAGGGGCGAAGCAGGAAATGTTGGTAATGATTTTGTGCTGCCTAGGCGTGCCTCAGTTTCCCCACACACACGGTGCATTGCCCCGCTGCAGGGGAGAAGGGGTTAACGCTGCTCCTTGCATGGCGCAGGGAACCTGCTGTCTGTGGGGGGACGACTGGGCCGCTCCTGACTCAGAATCTTACCGGGTGGGGAGAGACCCTGAGACCGGATTCCCCCCCACCCCCCAAACGACTGAAAAATCAAGGCCCCCAGCTGGAGAAGAAACGGGAAAAGGGGCCGGAAACGAAGGACGCTGGGACCGGGGGCTCTGCCCCCGGTACCAGCCTGCGGGGTCTGCCCGGGCCGCCATGGAGAGAGACGGGGGGGGGGGTCTCTGGTGCCAAGGGCTCCCCTTGGTGTGCGGGTGCCGGGGGGGAAGGGGGGGCTGCTCCTTGGCGGGCGGGGGCCTGGCTAACGGCTCCGAGAGGAGGGACTGGGGGAAGGACAGTCGATCGGGGCGTCCCGCTGCCCCACCCCGGGGGAGCCCAGCGATACCGGGGCTTGTCTCACGAGCCGGGTTTCACAGCCAGGCGCAGGGCAGAACTCGGGGAGACGCTGGGGGGCAGGGCCAGGCCCCCGCCGTGGGTCTCACCTGCCCCTGAATGAAGTCCCAGCTCTGGTACTTCTCGCTGGGGGGTCCGGATAGGTCCGGATAGGTCCGGATGGCGTCCTCCACGAACACCCGCACCTTGCCATTGAGCTGGGAGGGAGAGAGGAGAGGTGACTTCCCCCCCCCAGCCAAGGCCCCGGCGCTGCGAGCTTCCCCCCAGCAGTGCCCGACTTGGTGCTGCGAGCTTCCCTCAGACAGTGCCCCCGGGTGGGCTCCGCCCAATGCTGCGAGCTTCCTCCCGGCAGTGCCCCATTCAGCACTGTAAGCTTCCCTCCAGCAGTGCCCCCAGGTGGGTCCCCCCCCCCCCAACACCACGAGCCTCCCCCCAGCAGTGCCCCCAGCTGAGGCCCGCCTGGTGCCGCGAGCTTCCCCCCGGCAGTGCCCCCA
Organism: Sternotherus odoratus; assembly: GCA_032164245.1. Classification (NCBI taxonomy): domain Eukaryota; kingdom Metazoa; phylum Chordata; order Testudines; family Kinosternidae; genus Sternotherus; species Sternotherus odoratus. Next base: position 1,969,115 of record JAVMKO010000043.1, on the reverse strand, counting down.
GCACGCCCCACTCACCTTGACGCGCTGCGTATACAGCAGGACCCCAATGGTGATCTGGGCAGCAAAGAGGAGAAGGAGGAAACCAAAATACTGGGGGGATGGGGGAGAGAAAGGGGGGGGGGGTCAGTGAATCTTCTCAACCTCAGCCCCCCCCCACTCCCTCCTCTGACCCCTTCCCACCTCACCACCCATAGACAGACCAACAGACACTGACACCCAGAACTGATGGGGGTCACCCCACAGCTCTGCCCCCCACCCTGGGGAGATCAACATCCCCCTCCCCCGAAACCTGCATTGCCCCCCCCCCCCCCACTAGAGACAGCTGCAGCGTTTCTGCTTCTGTCATTTCCCCTTTTGGGGCTCCCCACCCCTCCCCCAACAGCCGGGGCCAGGCACCACCCATGTGGCAGGCACAGGGGGGGGGGCACTGCCCTGGCAGGATGTGGCTGCTGGGGGGGGGGGGGGTGTCACATGATGCCAGCTACAATGGGAAATTGCACCAGGCCCTGAGGGGGGGCACTTCCCGCATCACCCCGCCGGTGACCCCACTGTGACGCCTCACCAGTGAGGCCAGGATCCCAGCCCTCCTCCCCGCTCCCACCCCCGACCCTCCTCCCCTCCCAGAGCTGGGCAGAGAACCCAGGAGTCCTGGCTCCCAGAACCCCCCTGCTCGAACCACTAGACCCCCCTCCCCTCCCAGAGCCGGGGAAGAGAACCCAGGAGTCCTAGTTCTCTGGTATACTTACAAATCCCAGCATACACTTGATCTCCTTGAGGGAACCCAGGCATCCGAGGAAACCCATCAGCATGGTGATGATGCCGACTCCGGACAGGACGTAGGACCAGACCTTCAGGGCGTACAGCGAGGAACCTGGAAGGGGCCCGGGCAGAGCTCAGGGCTGGGCAGTGCCGGCGGGGGCTGTGGGTCGGGAGTGAGGGGCACCGCAGGGCCGGCGCGGGCGGGGGACAATTGTGGGTCGGGAGTAAGGGGCACTGCAGGGCTGGGGGGCTGCGGGTCGGGAGTGAGGCTCACCGCAGGCCCGGGGGGGGGGGGGGGGAGCTGTGGGTCGGGAATGAGGGGCACTGCAGGCCTGGGAGGGGGGCTGCGGGTCGGGAGTGAGGGGCACCGCAAGGCAGGGGTGGGGGTGGGGCCTCACCCAAGATGGCGGCGAAGCTTTGCTGGTCGATTAGGATCCAGAGGCCGAAGCTGAGGATGATGCCGCCCAGGACCTGGGGGAGGAAACGGGGGGGGGGGTGTTACACTGAAGCGGGGGGAAGGGGGGGTACATTGGAACAAGGGGGGGGGGCGGGGGGAGTTCACACTAGCCTGGCCCCCCCAGCCCAGGGTACGAGGGGCTAATGCGCTACTTGGTGGCTGGCTCCACTCCAGAGACCCCCCCCCCCCAGGCCCAGCTGCAGCCTCCCCCCCTCAGGGTGGGTCCCATCTAGGGAGAGGCAGGTGAGAGCAACCCCCCCCCCCCCCCCATGTGCCTATCGGCCCCACGGGCCCATCCCCTGCCCAGCCCTCCCTGTCAGCCGTTCCCCCGCCCCATGTGCCCATCCCCATCAGCCCCACGGGCCCAGCCCCCCCCCCCCATCAACCCCCCCCCCGAGCCCCCCCACTCACGAAGAAGAGGAGGTTGAAGAGGAAGAGGAAATATTTGGTGACGCTCAGACACCCCTGGGGAGACATGGCCGGACCTGTGGGGGGAGGGGGGAGAAAAGGGGGGGGGGTTAATGCTCAATTGGAGGGACCCCAGCCCCCCCCCCCAGACATGGACACCCCCCCACCTTGGGGATGAGGAAGCTGCTGCTGCCCACCCAGCCCCACAGAGATCCCAGGATTCTGGGGGTGATGTCACAATGTCTGGGGTGGGAAATGGGGCCCTTCCCCCCCCCCCCCAGGCGGACCCCAGTTCCCAGAGCAGCTGGGGGGGGGGATGATACGCAGCAGTCGCTGGTTCAGGCTGATAAGGCAACTTCCCCTTCCCCCCCCCCCCCCCGTCACCGTCTGTCCCCACATCCTCTGTCACTCCCCACACAGGAAACCATACGGGCCCCACGTGCGCCTAACTCCCCTAGGCTGCTCTGCCGGTGCCCCTCACTCCCAACCCGCAGCCCCCTGCTAGCCCAGCCCTGGGCTCCCCCCAGCCCTGCCGGTGCCCTCACTCCTGACCCGCTGCCCCCCCCAACCCTGACGATGCCCCTCACCCCCGACCCGTCCCCTGGCAACTCAGCCATGTCCCCTCCCAGCGCCCCGCATGGCAGACCCACAGCCCCTCCCCCGGCCCTGGGCTCCCCCCACCCCTGCTGGTGCCCCTCACTCCTGACCCACCTCCCCTTGCTCTCCCAGTGCCCCTCATTCCCAGCCTGCAGCCCCCCCCCGACCCTGGGCTCCCCCCACTCCCAGCCCAGCTGTGCACCCCCAGCCCTGCCAGTGCCCCTCATTCCCAGCCTGCAGCCCCCCCCCCCGGCCCTGGGCTCCCCCCACTCCCAGCCCAGCTGTGCACCCCCAGCCCTGCCGGTGCCCCTCACCCCCTGGCGCTCCCACGACCTGATCTGGTTCTGGTTTCCCGTCTCTCTGGACCCTGCCCAGCCCTGCAGCATCAGGCGGACCCAGGCGTCCGGGCGTGGCGGGCGGGGAGGGGAAGGGCTCCCGGGGAAGGTTTCACGCACCCCAGGCAGCAACGACCCCTGAATCCGGGGCCAGACGGAAGTGAGCTAGTGCGGGGGGGGGCATCTCCCCCAGGCCAGGAGTCCCCCAAACCCGAGCCAGGACAGCTCCCCCCCACCCTCCTGACACGGGCCAAGACAGCCCCCCCCAAACCCCTCCTGACACGGGCCAAGACAGCCCCCCCCAAACCCCTCCTGACACGGGCCAAGACAGCCCCCCCCCAAACCCCTCCTGACACGGGCCAGGACAGTCCCCCCCCCAAACCCCTCCTGACACGGGCCAGGACAGTCCCCCCCCCAAACCCCTCCTGACACGGGCCAGGACAGTCCCCCCCCCAAACCCCTCCTGACACGGGCCAGCACAGCCCCCCCCCAAACTCCTCCTGACACGGGCCAGGACAGCCCCCCCCCCCCAAACCCCTCCTGACACGGGCCAGCACAGCCCCCCCCCCCAAACTCCTCCTGACACGGGCCAGCACAGCCCCCCCCCCCCAAACATCCTCCTGACACGGGCCAGCACAGCCCCCCCCCCCCAAACTCCTCCTGACACGGGCCAGGACAGCCCCCCCCAAACCCTCCAGTCTCTGTCCCCCCAGCTGTGGGGGGGGGGGGACTGGGGGGAGGGGCAGATAAAAGCTTTACTCCCTTGGCCCGCCCCCCCCGGACCCCCTGTCTGCCCCCAGGGACCCCCCGCTCCTCGCACGCCCCGGCAGGGGGGGCACCACTCACGGCCAGGGTCTCCTCGCCCCCCCCCCGAGCCGCGCCCCCCCAAACCACATTTTAATTTAGACTTTAACCCCCCCCGCCCCGTGTCACTCACCGAGGCGGGGGGGGGGGGTTGTGGTGTCGGGATCGCGCCCCCCAGGCGGAGCCGCGTGCGGGGGGGTCCGAGTCTCGGGCTCTGTCTGCCCTCCCCCCCCCCCGCAAAGTTTCAGAACTTGGCTCGTCCCCGCCCCCCGCCGCCGACGCTCGCCGCTGATTGGTCCGGGCGATGCCTGGGCGTTAATAATTAATAACCGCCCCGCCCCCCCGTGAAGGTGGAATCGCGCCGCCTTGTGGGGGGGAGACGGGGGGCGGGGCTGGGGGCCCTGCGAGAGGCGCTGGGAGACCCCGTAGCCGGGTAGGTGGGGGCGGGGCCGCAGCTCCAACGGCTCCAGCGGCGGGGCCCGGCTAGACCCGCCCCGCCCGTTAACCCCGCCCCACAACCCCGCCCCACAGGTGCCCGGGAGGGGAGACGCGAGGGGGCGGGGTCTGGGGGGGGGTGACGCGAGGGGAGGGGTCTGGGGGGGGTGACGCGAGGGGAGGGGTCTGGGGGGGTGACGCGAGGGGCGGGGTATGGGGCGGGGAGAGTCTAGGGGGCGGGGTATGGGGCGGGGAGACGCGAGGGGCGGGGTCTGGGGAGGGGACACTCCAGGGGGCGGTGTCTGGGGGGGAGACACTCCAGGGGGCGGGGTCTGGGGCGGGGTGACGCGAGGGGCGGGGTCTGGACGGGGTGACGCGAGGGGCGGGGTCTGGGGCGGGGACACTCCAGGGGGCGGGGTCTGGGGGGAGACACTCCAGGGGGCGGGGTCTGGGGGGGGGAGACATTCCAGGGGGCGGGGTCTGGACGGGGTGACGCGAGGGGCGGGGTCTGGGGCGGGGACACTCCAGGGGGCGGGGTCTGGGGCGGGGACACTCCAGGGGGCGGGGTCTGGGGGGAGACACTCCAGGGGGCGGGGTCTGGACGGGGTGACGCGAGGGGCGGGGTCTGGGGCGGGGACACTCCAGGGGGCGGGGTCTGGGGGGGGAGACATTCCAGGGATGTCTGATGCAAGGAGCCTCCGAGCCACGTTGGCCTCGCGTCCGTCGCCCGGCCGGCAGGTGGGACCCGCGGGGGCCGTTACGGGGGCTCCGAGGGAGGGTCCTGGGGGTCCGAGCGGGGGGGTCTGGGGGTCCCGGGGGTTGGGGGGTCCGAGCGGGGGGGTCCCGGGGGTTGGGGGGTCCGAGCGGGGGGGTCTGGGGGCTCTGAGCGGGGGGGTCCCGGGGGTTGGGGGGTCCGAGCGGGGGGGTCCCGGGGGTTGGGGGGTCCGAGCGGGGGGGTCTGGGGGCTCTGAGCGGGGGGGTCCCGGGGGTTGGGGGGGTCCGAGCGGGGGGTTTCCGGGGGTTGGGGGGTCAGAGCGGGGGGATCTGGGGGGCTCTGAGCGGGGGGGTCCCGGGGGTTGGGGGGTCCGAGCGGGGGGGACCGGGGGGCTCTGAGAGGGGGGGTCCCGGGGGTTGGGGGTCCGAGCAGCGGGGTCCGGGGGGGCTCTGAGCGGGGGGGTCCCGGGGGTTGGGGCACCTGGGTACAACCCCCCTTCCCCTCCCCCTCGGCTGCCCCCCGTCTCTCGGGTGATCAGTGCCGCTGAAGTTGATTAACTTCATTAGTCCCGTATCCCCCCCCCCGAGCCCCCCCAGCACTGAGACGTGACTGACTCTGGGGTGGGGGGGTCTGGGCGCACGGGGACCCCTCACGGGGGTCTGGGATGCGGCTGACTCTGGGGTGGGGGGGGGTACACGGGGACCCCTCACGGGGGTCTGGGATGTGACTGACTCTGGGGTGTGGGGCTGGGTACACGGGGGTCTGGGATGCGACTGACTCTGGGGTGGGGGGCTGGGCACACGGGGACCCCTCACCGGGGTCTGGGATGCGACTGACTCTGGGGTGAGGGGGTCTGGGTGCACGGGGACCCCTCACCGGGGTCTGGGATGCGGCTGACTCTGGGGTGGGGGTCTGGGCACACGGGGACCCCTCACCGGGGTCTGGGATGCGACTGACTCTGGGGTGGGGGAGTCTGGGTGCACGGGGACCCCTCACGGGGGTCTGGGATGCGGCTGACTCTGGGGTGGGGGGGTCTGGTGAAAGGGGACCCCTCACCGGAGTCTGGGATGTGACTGACTGGGGTGGGGTGCGGGGCTGTTTGGGGTGGGCGATGACAGGGGGATGGAGGCGCCTGTTGCACCCCTGGGAGCAGGGAGGGGGCAGTTCAGCACCTGGGGGGGTGAGATGGGACCAGCCTGGCGGGGTGACTCCTGACAGAGATCCTGGCCTGGGATCCCGGGAGCGGCTGGCATCTCCTTGGGGCTCAATGGGATGGGGGGGACACCCTCTCTTCCTGCGCCACATGTGCTGGGGTGGGGGAGGCCTCCAGAAACTTGGGGCTTCCTGGCTGGGGGCACTGCTGTGGGGAAATTCACGGTGTCATGCTCCCTGCCCCCCCCCACCCCAAAACAATTAGACTGCCTTGGCATCATGCCCTGTTCTTTTAAAGAACCCCCCCATCCCCCTGCCTTAGGGCTGGGGGGGGGGGGGAGAATCCAATTGTGTGCTGCCCTATGTGGTTTGACCCCAGAGCTGGGTCCTGGGGGAGCCGTGCTGGGGAGGGGGTCCGGGCCGAGAGCAGTGTCTCCAACGCACTTTGGGCCCTGTCATGTTAACCAAAGACCGGAAGGGGGCCAGTCGGGGGTGCCCTCCCCTTGCAGGGAGCACTGACCCCTCTCCCAACCCCTATGCTCCACCCCAGAGGGGCTGCAGCCCGGGGCCAGGTAAGGGGTCCCTGTGTGCCCAGCCCCCACACTCCACCCCACCGGGGTATCCCAGCATTGGGTGAGGGGTCCCCGTGTACCCTGCCCCACCCCAGAGGGGCCGCGTTCCAGCACTGCCTGCGCGCGGAGCCCCCTCTGTCCCGATCAGCCTGTTGGTTTTGTCTCTTGCAGGGTTTCGTTTGGGTTCTGGGGGCCGGGGACTGAGTGAGTGCGTGTGGGGGGCATGGGCAGCGTTTGCGTGTGCGGGGGGGGCTCTGGGTGGAAGTGCACGCGGGGGGGGCGGTTTCCGGGGGCGGAGGGAGCTGGTGTGAATGAGCGTGCGAGCGAGTGTTCAGGTGGGGGCTGTTCCCGTGTCAGTGTGCCCGGCCCCCTCCCGCCCGCCCGCCATGGAGAAGGTGAAGCCGGAGGATGGGGGGGCGAGCCCGGACGAGCCCCCCTCCCGCCCGGCCTGGAGCAACAAGGTCGAGTACATCCTGGCGCAGGTCGGCTTCTCCGTGGGCCTTGGCAACGTCTGGCGCTTCCCCTACCTGTGCCACCAGAACGGGGGAGGTGAGTGGGGGGCCTGGAGGGGGGTCTCAAGGATGGGGGGCAGGAGAAGGTTGATGGGGGTGGAGGTCTGGGGTCTCCAGGAGTGTGTCTCCGGGGGGGTGGGGGGAGGGTTCCTGTGGGCGGCTCCAGATCTGTAACCTCCCCCCTCCCCTCAGGAGCCTTCATCCTCCTCTACCTCCTGCTTCTCCTGGTGGTGGGGATCCCCCTCTTCTTCCTGGAGCTGGCGGCTGGGCAGAGCATCCGCCAGGGCAGCATCGGGGTCTGGCAGCACTTCAGCCCCCGCCTGGTCGGCATCGGTTTCGCCAGCTGCGTGGTGAGTGGGGGAGGGGAGGGGGAGAGCTCAGGGCACTGCTGCGGGGAAGCTCGCAGCACCAGCCGAAGCATTCCTGCTGGTTTCTGTTGTTCCCCTTCTCCTGTCCCTGTCCCACTCCTGCGGGGCCTGGGGCCGGGCGAGGGGTCCCCATCCCCCTCGGGAGAGGAGGGGGTGGTCCCTGTGTCCCCGCCCCGTCCCCAGCCGGGCTCACCCCTGTCTCCGTGCCAGGTCTGTGGCTTCGTTTCTCTCTATTACAACGTGATCATTGCCTGGAGCCTCTTCTACCTCTTTAACTCCTTCCGCATCACCCTGCCCTGGGTCAGCTGCCCCCCCAGCGCCGACCACAACCGGACAGGTGGGTGCTACAGCCTGGCCCCCGCCTGCCATTGGGGGGCGCCCCCCGGCTCGGCCCTCCCCCCCCGGCACTGCTACAGAATGGGGGTGGGGCAGACGCTGCCTGGTTATGACCCGGCTGAGGGAGGGGGGCGCTGCCCAGGTCTGGCCTGTCTGGGCTGTGGAGCGGGGGAGGGGAATACCCGGGTCTGACCCGGCTGGGCTGTGGAGCGGGGGAGGGGAATACCCAGGTCTGACCCAGCTGGGCTGTGGAGCGGGGGAAGGGAATACCCGGGTCTGGCCCGGCTGGGCTGTGGAGCGGGGGAGGGGAATACCCGGGTCTGACCCAGCTGGGCTGTGGAGCAGGGGAGGGGAATACCCGGGTCTGGCCCGGCTGGGCTGTGGAGCGGGGGAGGGGAATACCCGGGTCTGACCCAGCTGGGCTGTGGAGCGGGGGAAGGGAATACCCGGGTCTGGCCCAGCTGGGCTGTGGAGTGGGGGAAGGGAATACCCGGGTCTGGCCCGGCTGGGCTGTGGAGCGGGGGAGGGGAATACCCGGGTCTGACCCAGCTGGGCTGTGGAGCGGGGGAGGGGAATACCCAGGTCTGACCCAGCTGGGCTGTGGAGCGGGGGAAGGGAATACCCGGGTCTGGCCCGGCTGGGCTGTGGAGCGGGGGAGGGGAATACCCGGGTCTGACCCAGCTGGGCTGTGGAGCGGGGGAAGGGAATACCCGGGTCTGGCCCGGCTGGGCTGTGGAGCGGGGGAAGGGAATACCCGGGTCTGGCCCAGCTGGGCTGTGGAGTGGGGGAGGTGAATACCCGGGTCTGACCCAGCTGGGCTCTGTGTTGGCAGAACCCGAATGTGCCCAGAGCTCCCCCACCACCTACTTCTGGTACCGGAGGGCTCTGGACGTGAGCGGGTCGATCGACGCCGGCGGGGGGGTCAACCTGGCCCTGGCCGGCTGCCTGCTGGGGGCCTGGGCCCTGGTCTGCGGCGCCCTCATCCGCGGCATCAAGTCCTCGGGCAAGGTGAGCCCTGCCCCTCCCCCAACCCATTGCCCCCCCGCAACTTACCCCCACTGATCCCTACCCCCACCCCGTCTGTCTGTCTGGGGTGGGCAGGGGGTCAGGCCCAGTTGCTGGGAGGGTGGGGGGGAGCTAACCCATAACCCCCCCGGGTGTGGGAGGATTTGGGGTGGGGTGAGCTGGGGGGGGGGCCGTTGGGGTGCAGAGTGAGAGCCCCCCTCACTCCTCCCCCCCCCCCCGCCAGGTGCTGTATTTCAGCGCCCTCTTCCCCTACCTGGTGCTGTTCTGCTTCCTGGTGCGGGGGCTGCTGCTGGACGGGGCGGCCGAAGGCATCCGAGTCATGTTCACCCCCAAGGTGAGAGTGGGAAAGGGCCCCCCCCCCCCCGGCCGGACCCCCGGCACGAGCCCCAGCCTCCCCTGCCCAGAATCCCCTGGCACAAGTGCCCCCCCTCCTCAGCCGGATCCCCTGAGTGCCCAGACTCCCCCTCCCCCCCCCCGGCCATCCTGGGCCTTATCCCCTGGCATGAGTGCCAGGCGCCCCCCCCGGCTGGATTGGGCACCCCAGGCATGAGTGCCAGGCCCCCCCTTCCCCCCCCGTCTGGATCGGGCACCCCAGGCATGAGTGCCAGGCCCCGCCCCCAGTCCCTGGCTGTATCCCCAACCTCCCCTGCCCAGAATCCGTGGCACAAGTGCCAGCCCCCCCCCCATCCCCGGCCGGAATCCCCTGGCACAAGCCCCAGCTGCCCCCCCCCCTTCGCCGGATTGGGGCCCCCCACTCTCCCCGGGGCTGGGGCTGCCCGGCCCCGTGGCTCACGCCCCCGGCTGCCCGCAGCTGGCGATCTGGGGCGACGTGCAGGTCTGGCGCCAGGCGGCCACCCAGGTCTTCTTCTCGCTGGGGCTGGGCTTCGGGAGCGTCATCGCCTACTCCAGCTACAACGCCCGGCGCAACGACTGCCACGCCGACGGCCTGCTGGTGGCCGGCGTCAACTTCCTCACCTCCATCCTGGCCACGCTGGTCGTCTTCGCCGTGCTGGGCTTCCGGGCCACCGCCATCGCCAGGGCCTGCGTGGCCGGGTGAGCCGCCCCCCCCTCCCCCTCCCGCCCCCCCGCGCCAGCAGCGCGCTGACCCGGCCTCTCCCCTCCCTCTGCCCCCGCCAGGAACATGGAGCTGCTGACCACGCTGCTGGGGACGGGGGCCCTGCCCACCCTGCAGCTGCCCACCTTGGACCCGGCGGCGCTGTCCCCGCAGCAGTACAGTGCCTGGTACCGCCAGCTGCCCGCCGAGCTGAGCACCGCGCTGCAGGGACACGGCGTCACCGACTGCCGGCTGGAGGACGAGATGAACAAGGTGCCCAGGGAGAGGGGAGGGGCCCTGTGGACTCCGCGCCCTGACCCGGGGGGGGGGGGGGCATGTCCCCGGCCCGGGAACACAGCACGGTTAAGACAATGGATTTCAAGGGGGGCAGACAGTAGCAAACGCCCCCCCAGCCCGGGAACACAGCACGGTTAAGACAATGGATTTCAAGGGGGGCAGACAGTAGCAAACGCCCCCCCAGCCCGGGAACACAGCACGGTTAAGACAATGGATTTCAAGGGGGGCAGACAGTAGCAAACGCCCCCCCCAGCCTGGGAACACAGCACGGTTAAGACAATGGATTTCAAGGGGGGCAGACAGTAGCAAACGCCCCCCCAGCCCGGGAACACAGCACGGTTAAGACAATGGATTTCAAGGGGGGCAGACAGTAGCAAACGCCCCCCCCCAGCCCGGGAACACAGCACGGTTAAGACAATGGATTTCAAGGGGGGCAGACAGTAGCAAACGCCCCCCCAGCCTGGGAACACAGCACGGTTAAGACAATGGATTTCAAGGGGGGCAGACAGTAGCAAACGCCCCCCCAGCCCGGGAACACAGCACGGTTAAGACAATGGATTTCAAGGGGGGCAGACAGTAGCAAACATGGGGAGCTGGTAGGTCAGCTCCCATGGGAAGCAAGTCAAAGGGGGAAAACAACTGAAGCCGGCTGGCAGTGTTTCAAGGGCACAAGAGCAAACGATCTCCCTCCGTCGGACAGACGGGAGAACGGCAGGAGACCGGCCTGGCGTCACCAGGAGACTCTCCGGGATCGAGAGCTCAAACAGCGGAAACTCCACAAATCCGTTAGAAGCAAGAGGGGCGTCGAGAGCCGGACACGAGTGATTCTCCGCTCGGCTCCGCACTCGCCAGGCCGCAGCGGGAGTCTTGGGACCGGGTCTGGGCCCCACGTGTCAGGAAGAATGTGGGGAAATTGGAGAAGGGGCAGAGAAGAGCCCGATTCCCGGGTTCGGGGGGAACCCAACGGGGTTTGTTTCATGGGGAGAAGAGAGGCCAGGAGAACAGTTTGCGCAGACGGAAACAGTGCTAACGGGAGGAGGGAGGAAAATTGTTCTTCTGACCCTCCGCGGACGGGACGGGAGGCACCGGGGTTACCCCGCCCCTCCGCGGACGAAGACGGGAGGCACCGGGGTTACCCCGCCCCTCCGCGGACGAAGACGGGAGGCACCGGGGTTACCCCGCCCCTCCGCGGACGGGGACGGGAGGCACCGGGGTTACCCCGCCCCTCCGCGGACGAAGACGGGAGGCACCGGGGTTACCCCGCCCCTCCGCGGACGAAGACGGGAGGCACCGGGGTTACCCCGCCCCTCCGCGGACGAAGACGGGAGGCACCGGGGTTACCCCGCCCCTCCGCGGACGGGGACGGGAGGCACCGGGGTTACCCCGCCCCTCTGCGGACGGGGACGGGAGGCACCGGGGTTACCCCGCCCCTCCGCGGATGGGACGGGAGGCACCGGGGTTACCCCGCCCCTCCGCGGACGAAGACGGGAGGCACCGGGGTTACCCCGCCCCTCTGCGGACGAAGACGGGAGGCACCGGGGTTACCCCGCCCCTCCGCGGACGGGACGGGAGGCACCGGGGTTACCCCGTCCCTCCGCGGACAGGACGGGAGGGTTAAACGGCAGCCCGGGCGGTTTCGGTTGGACGGGTCCCGGCTGTCCGGGAGGAGATGCTCTGGAATAAATCGCCCCGGGCGGCGGTGGAGGGATTTTTAAGAGCGGGTTGGACACACCCCTGCCCGGGACGGTCTAGACGATCCTCAGTCCTGCCGGGAGAGAGGGGGACTGGACTAGACGCCCCCTCTGGGTCCCTCCCAGGCCTATGATTCTATATCCCCTGCCCGCCCCACGGGGGCTGCCCTGGGCGAGGGGTCCCCGGGTCCCCACTGCCTGACCCAGTCTCCGTCTCTCCCCCGCAGGGCGTGGAGGGCACCGGCCTGGCCTTCATCACCTTCACGGAGGCCATGACCCTCTTCCCGGCCTCCCCGTTCTGGTCCGTCCTCTTCTTCTTCATGCTGCTGAATCTGGGGCTGAGCACCATGCTGGGCAACATGCAGGGCATCCTCACCCCCCTGCTGGACCGCTACCCCCCCCCTGCAGCGCCGCGCCACCCTCTTCACCGGTACGGGGAGATTCTGGGGTGCCCGGCTCTGCCCCCCGTGCGGGTGGGGGGTGGGGGGGTCCCAGGCTGTCTCTGCCCTACGTTGCCAGGTGTCCAGATTTCACTCCCCCCTGGGCTGTTAGAAGTCCAGGCTCCCTGCCCCCCCCCCCCCCCCCCCCCGGCTCTGCACGGCTCCCGGATCCGGCCGCCAGGTCCCTGCAGCCCTGGGCACCCAGGGGGGCTCCCCCTCCCCGCCCCCAGGGCCAGCTCCGCAATGGGAACCGGAAGCTGCGGGGGGCGCGAGGGCAGCGTGAGGAGCCTGCCTTGGCCACCTGGGCACCTAGGGGCTGCCGGGACCCGGCAGCCACCTCCTGGGACCCCGGACCCCCCTCCCACACCCCAACCCCCTACCCCAGCCTGTGAGGGAGGAGGGGGAGGAGGAATGGAGCAAGCAGGGGCGGGGCCTTGTAGAAGGGGCGGGGCCCTGGTGAAGGGGCGGGGCAAGGGCATTCAGTTTCTAACTCTTAGAAAGTTGGGAAGGACACAAGGGTCCCAGTCTCCCTCCCCCCCCTCCCCCCCCACCCAGTGCTGTGCTGGGGGGGATGTGGGGGTCCCAGTCTCTCTCTCTCCCCCCCCCAGTGCTGTGCTGGGGGGGATGGGGGGGTCCCAGTCTCTCTCTCTCCCCCCCCCAGTGCTGTGCTGGGATGTGTGGGGGGGTCCCAGTCTCTCTCTCCCCCCCAGTGCTGTGCTGGGGGGGATGTGGGGGTCCCAGTCTCTCTCTCTCCCCCCCCAGTGCTGTGCTGGGGGGGATGGGGGGGTCCCAGTCTCTCTCTCTCCCCCCCAGTGCTGTGCTGGGGTGTGTGTGGGGGGGTCCCAGTTACACTCTCCCCCCCCAGTGCTGTGCTGGGGGGGATGTGGGGGTCCCAGTCTCTCTCTCTCTCCCCCCCAGTGCTGTGCTGGGATGTGGGGGGGGGGGGGTCCCAGTCTCTCTCTCCCCCCCAGTGCTGTGCTGGGGGGGATGTGGGGGTCCCAGTCTCTCTCTCCCCCCCAGTGCTGTGCTGGGGGGATGTGGGGGGGTCCCAGTCTCTCCCCCCCCAGTGCTGTGCTGGGGGGGGGGGGGGCAGGGCGGCGACATGAATTTGAGGGCCCCGTATGCAGATCGTGCGGGGGCCCCCCGGCCAGTCAGTCTCCCGCCGCCCGCGCCCCCCCCCAGCCGGCGACAAGGGGGTACAGCAGCGTACCGGGACCGCCCTGGATTTAAGGGTCCCCCCCCTTAAGTCCGGGGCCCGGTACAGCTGTACCCGTTGTACCCCCCTGTCGCCGGCCCTGTGTGGGGGTCCCAGTCTCTCTCCCCCAGTGCTGTGCTGGGGGGATGTGGGGGTCCCAATCTCTCCCCCCCCCCCCCAGTGCTGTGCTGGGGGGATGGGGGGGTCCCAGTCTCTCTCTCTCTCTCTCCCCCCCCCCCCCCCCAGTGGCGTGTTGCGCCGGCGGGTTCCTGCTGGGGCTGATGTTCGTGCAGCGCTCGGGCAGCTACTTCGTCTCCATGTTCGACGACTACTCGGCAACCCTGCCCCTGGTCATCGTCGTGGCCTGCGAGGCCGTGTCCGTGGCCTGGATCTACGGGACGGACAGGTACCCGCCCCCCCCCGGGTCCTTCCCCCCCCCCCCCCGGGCCTGGGTCTATGGGACGGACAGGTACCCGCCCCCCCCCGGGTCCTTCCCCCACCCCCCCCCGGGCCTGGGGTCTATGGGACGGACAGGTACCCGCCCCCCCCCGGGTCCTTCCCCCCCCCCCCCGGGCCTGGGTCTATGGGACGGACAGGTACCCGCCCCCCCCCGGGTCCTTCCCCCCCCCCCCCCACCCGGGCCTGGGTCTATGGGACGGACAGGTACCCGCCCCCCCCGGGTCCTTCCCCCCCCCCTCCCGGGCCTGGGGTCTATGGGACGGACAGGTACCCGCCCCCCCCCCCGGGTCCTTCCCACCCCCCCCCCCCCCCGGGCCTGGGTCTACGGGACGGACAGGTACCCGCCCCCCCCGGGTCCTTCCCCCCCCCCCCCCAGGGCCTGGGTCTATGGGACGGACAGGTACCCCCCCCCCCCCCCCGGGGTCCTTCCCCCCCCCCGGGCCTGGGTCTACGGGACGGACAGGTACCCGCCCCCCCCGGGTCCTTCCACCCCCCCCCCCCGGGCCTGGGTCTATGGGACGGACAGGTACCCGCCCCCCCCCCCGGGTCCTTCCCCCCCCCCCCGGGCCTGGGTCTACGGGACGGACAGGTACCCGCCCCCCCTCCGGCATCCGTTCCCCCCCCGGGGTCCTTCCCCCCCCCCCCCCGGGCCTGGGTCTATGGGACGGACAGGTACCCGCCCCCCCCCCCGGGTCCTTCCCCCCCCCCCCCGGGCCTGGGTCTACGGGACGGACAGGTACCCGCCCCCCCTCCGGCATCCGTTCGCCCCCCCGGGTCCTTCCCCCTCTCTCCCCCCCCCGTGCCTGGGTCTATGGACGGACAGGTACCCGCCCCCCCCCCCCCCCGGTCCTTCTCCCCCCCCCCCCCCGGGCCTGGGTCTATGGGACGGACAGGTACCCACCCCCCCTCCGGCATCCGTTCCCCCCCCCAGGGTCCTTCTCCCCCACCCACCCCCCGGGCCTGGGTCTACGGGATGGACAGGTACCCCCCCCCCCCCGGGGTCCTTCCCCCCCCCGGGCCTGGGTCTACGGGATGGACAGGTACCCCCCCCCCCGGGGTCCTTCCCCCCCCCGGGCCTGGGTCTACGGGATGGACAGGTACCCCCCCCCCGGGGTCCTTCCCCCCCCCCGGGCCTGGGTCTACGGGATGGACAGGTACCCCCCCCCCCCCGGGGTCCTTCCCCCCCTTCCCCCCCAGGCCTGGGTCTACGGGATGGACAGGTACCCCCCCCAGGTCCTTCCCTGCCCCCCCCCCCCCAGCTTGGGTCTACGGGACAGACAGGTACCCCCCTGGGTCCTTCCCCGCCCCCCCCCGGCCACGCGTGGGTCCTTCCCCACCCCCACTCCCACCCGGTCCTGGGTCTACGGGATAGACAGGTACCATCCCACCCAGTCCTTTTCCCTCCCCCCCCCCCCCCCGGGCCCAGGTCTACAGGATGGACAGGTCCCCGCCCCTCCTTTCCCCCTCCTCCCCACCCTTCCTCCAGGGTCCCCCCCGGGAGGGGTACTGGGGAGCCCCCGGCTGAGCCCTGCCCCCTGCAGGTTCCTGGTGGAGGTGGAGAACATGCTGGAGTGGCGGCCCTGGTGGCGGGGCTGGCGGCCCTGGCGGGTCTACGGCTACATGTGGCGTTACGGCAGCCTGCTGGCCATGCTGGGGCTGCTGCTGGCCAGCCTGGGACAGATCTTCCGCAGTCGCCCACCTACCAGGCTTGGGACCGGGAGCAGGTGGGTCGGGGCGGACGGACCCGGGGGCTGGGGCTGGGCGAGGAGCTGGAATTGGCGGCACTCCTGGGTCGGGCGGGGAGCCGGGCAGATGGGCCCCTGGGTCGGACGTGGGCGGGGATCTGAGCAGATGGGCCCCTGGGTCGGGCGGGGAGCCGGGCAGATGGGCCCCTGGGTCGGACGTGGGCGGGGAGCCGGGCAGATGGGCCCCTGGGTCGGGCGGGGAGCCGGGCAGATGGGCCCCTGGGTCGGACGTGGGCGGGGAGCCGGGCAGATGGGCCCCTGGGTCGGACGTGGGCGGGGATCTGAGCAGATGGGCCCCTGGGTCGGGCGGGGAGCCGGGCAGATGGGCCCCTGGGTCGGGCGGGGAGCCGGGCAGATGGGCCCCGGGGTCGGGCGGGGAGCCGGGCAGATGGGCCCCGGGGTCGGCGGGGAGCCGGGCAGATGGGCCCCGGGGTCGGGCGGGGAGCCGGGCAGATGGGCCCTGGGTCGGACGTGGGCGGGGAGCCGGGCAGATGGGCCCCTGGGTCGGGCGGGGAGCCGGGCAGATGGGCCCCTGGGTCGGACGTGGGCGGGGAGCCGGGCAGATGGGCCCCGGGGTCGGGCGGGGAGCCGGGCAGATGGGCCCCGGGTCGGGCGGGGAGCCGGGCAGATGGGCCCCGGGGTCGGGCGGGGAGCCGGGCAGATGGGCCCCGGGGTCGGGCGGGGAGCCGGGCAGATGGGCCCCGGGGTCGGGCGGGGAGCCGGGCAGATGGGCCCCGGGGTCGGGCGGGGAGCCGGGCAGATGGGCCCCGGGGTCGGGCGGGGAGCCGGGCAGATGGGCACACAGGCCCTGGCAGGTCTGACCTCGGCTCTCTCCTAGGCGGAGGAGACGCGGGTGCCCTACCCGCCCTGGGCACTGGCCATGCTGATCCTGCTCATCGTCGTGGCCACGCTGCCCATCCCCGTGCTCTACGTCCGGCAGCTGGTGCGGGAGAGGCGGGCGCGGCGCCAGCAGGGGGCGCCCCCCACATCGGAGCCAGAGGAGGCGGAGAGCCCGGCGGACCCGCCCGACGGGTACCTGCCCGTCCGCACCCAGGAGCCCCCCGGGCAGGGAGGAGAGACCAGGGGGGCAAAGTAATGGGGGGGGAGGTGAGGGTGGAGGGCAAAGGTCAGAGGTCATTCGAGGGGAGCATCTGTGCCCCCTCCCTTTGCGTGGGGCTCGCTCCCATGCTGCCCAGGGCAGACGCTAGGCCCAATTGGTGGAGCTGGGAGAGAGCGAAGGACTTCCATTGGTGGGTTGAAAGAAGGCGCCGTCTCGGATTGGTGGAGGGGGAAGCGCCATTCGTCTAGCGCCTGGAGCCAAAAGACCAATAAGGAGAAGGAAGAACAAAGCAATCCCCGATTGGCGGACCCATGCGGCGCAGCAGCCTCGGATTGGTGGAGCAAAACACTGTGGGCTGATTGGTGGGCTGAGAAGGATTTCTCCTCCCCACTCCTCCAATGGAGGAGGCAGAGCCGGGGAGACCGACCTGTAGTGCAGGGTCCCGTCTCCCCCCCCCCCACCACCACCACCACCTTCGCTCTTCTTTACACTCAAGGTGGCCATGTTGTTTCTGTGCCTTTGCCCGGGGGCGGCCATGTTGTCTTCCTCCCAATGCCGCCTGCTCCTGGTTGTGTCCTCCATCCATTGTCCCCGTCTCTGGGGCCTTCTTAAAAACCTGGTGCTAACTAACTAACCCCTCTCCTGTCGGGTCTGGAGCCACCAGCCCTCCCAAGATGTGCCAAGCCTAGCCTAGCTGGGCCCCACAAAAGTGCCTAAACCTCTGGGGCACGGGGGGTGTCTATTGCCAAGATATGGGGCCAGATTTCATTGGTGGTGGCCAGGCCCTTGACAGGCACAGCTCCCCCCAACGCTGCCCCCCATCTCGCCAGTGAAGGGCAGGTTCATCATTGTGGGAAGATGGGGGGGGTATCTGCCCCCATGGCCTATGCGAGGTAACTGTGTACACGAGGTGTTGCAACAACGGGGCAAGTCTAGGGTAGGCGCAACCCACGTGGTACGGGAGGTCTGAGGAAGCCAGCTGCTGTCTACACCAGTTGTTGCAACACTATGGATCCAGCTGCTGTATTGGGCGGCAGGCAGCTGCTGTCTACTCTCGTAGCAGCAACAGTGACATGGGGGAGCAGGATGTGTGGGGCTGGCTGGCCCCAGGGATCTGTCTCCTGCATTGTAGGGGGCTGACGTGCAGGGGCGGCAGTCAGACACCTGGGGAAAGTTGCCAGGAGGCTGCTAGTTCTGATGTGTTTTGTCAGGCGGGGGTGGCAGGTTTTATTCTCCCCCTCCTGCTAACGGGGGGAGTGGTCACCCCATAGAATCCAGGGCTAAGAACACAGAGGGGCTGAGCCCCACATAATTAATGCATTGTCTCCTAGCCATTCCTGTCCATCCCTCACACCATCCGTCATCCAATCCACATCTGTCTACCCCACCCCCCATGGCTCCATTCCCTCCTCCCCCTACCCCAAGGTGCCTTGTTAGCTCTCCTGGGCTCAGCCCCTCTGTGTGTCTGACCCACTAGTCCTGGAACAAGAAGATTGTGTCTGACAGACTCGCCCAACAGCTACCACGGAAAGTGCGGGGAAGGGGGCCAGGCCTCTGCACTTATGGGTTCAATTCTTGGCCTGGCTGCTGGCTCCCCTGCCTTGCTGGGCCTCAGTTTTCCCTGTCTGTAAAATGGGGATCGTGCGTCCTTGATCTGTTTAGATTGTAAAATTCTCTGAGCAGGGTGATCTCATGGGGGACTGAGCGGGGGGGGGGGGGGGGGGAGATCTGGAAATCTCTTGCCTGCTCTTTGTTACCTCTTGCTGGCCCGCAGGTACCAGGGAGGGCTGCAGTTCTATTGGGGGGGGGGGAGTGTTTGTGTTATTGACTGTATTGTTTTCACGGTGCAATTCTTGCCTGAAGAATAAAGTTGTTTTGCTCAGGCCGAGCGGGGTGGTGATTGTGAGACTCTGGAAGAGACCAGAGGGCGGGCACAGCCTGCCAGGCCACTGGGGGGGCACCCCAGGCAGGAGGCAGGGAGCTGAGCCAGGCACACAGCCCTGCTTAGCTGGTGGGGGGGCTATGGGGGCATGACATGCGTGTGATATTAGCTGTGTATCCTCCCTCCCCAGGCTCCACCTTCGCTCCGTGCAGGCTTTGCTCAGTTGTGCCAGCAGGGCAATGGTGTAGGGCCAACGCCTGCCTCTTGCAACCCCCGGGCTTCTGGCTAAGGCTCTCGTCTGCAGATTGGCCCTGAGCCGGGCGGGTCTGTCATGGTGTGGGGGGAGTCAGGCCCTGCACCCCTCCCTTCCTGCGAGTCCCCGGGGCTCTCCGCCAGCCTGTCACACAGCAGGTTTATTAGCCGACAGGAAGACGGTCTTGAACAGCTTGTAGGGACAGAAAGCCGGACCCCTCAGGGCCGCCGGGGGGGAGCCAAGACCCAGGTTCTGGGCCTCTTCCTGACCCTCCCCCCACTGGCACCTGGCCCCAACCCCTCCAGGGCTCAGGCTACAAAGGGCCCCCCCGTTCTGCCTGTCATGTATCCCCCAGTGGAGGCAGCCCCTGATTTCCCACCCTAGCTAGTGTTGGTGCAGCCCCCCCAGGGAAACTGAGGCACACTCCATGTGAGCAGGAAACTGGGTCAGGGCTGGACTGGGGGAGGGGCACAGAAGGGATGGGGTCATGAAGGGGTCAGCAGGTCAGGACTGGGTCAGGTCACGGGGTGGGGTTATGTGGGGACAAAGGTCAAAGGGGGTCAGCAGGGGATGGGGGGCCACAAGGGTCAGAGGTCACAGAGGGGTCAGGGTGTCTGTCCCTTTAATTCTCCTTGCCTGTTACGTCACTTCCTGGTACCTCGGTCGGTTCCCTTCCGCCCACGTGACACGGGGATACGTCACCGCCCCGCCCGTCGCTTCACGTGACCCCGCCCCTCGGGTCACGTGAGCCCGGCGGGCTGCGGTCACGTGGGGGCGGCGATGGCGGCGGCTCCGGGCGGGGAAAGCGAGAGCGCCGGGGGGCGGCGGTGAGCGGGGGGCGGGGCTCGGACGCCTGGGTCCTCTCCCGGGTCGGGGTGGGGAGGGGGGCTCGGCGCATGGAGCCCGGACGCCTGGGTCCTCTCCAGGGTTGGGGGGCTCGGCGCATGGAGCCCGGACGCCTGGGTCCTCTCCAGGGTTGGGGGGCTCGGCGCATGGTGCCCGGACGCCTGGGTCCTCTCCCGGGTCGGGGTGGGGAGGGGGGCTCGGCGCATGGTGCCCGGACACCTGGGTCCTCTCCCGGGTCGGGTGGGGAGGGGGGCTCGGCGCATGGTGCCCGGACACCTGGGTTCTCTCCCGAGTGGGGGGAGGGGAGCCCGGACGCCTGGGTTCTCTCGGCCGGTGGGGGGTGGGGGGTGCCGGGGCCCCTCGGTCCCCCTGTGACGGGGGCTCCGGGCCCGGGTCTGTCTCTGCGCAGGGGCCACGTCGGATCAAATCCTGCAGACGGGAGCGGTTCTGCTACAGGGGTGAGCGGGGGCCGTGTCGGGGGGGCGAGTTGGGGGGACTGGGGGTTCAGATACAGGCTGTGGGGGGGGTTCAGGTAGGGGCAGTGTCGGGGGGCAGGGCTGTGGGGGGATTCAGGTTGGGGTAGTGTCGGGGGGGCAGGGCTGTGGGGGGGGTTCAGGTAGGGGCAGTGTCGGGGGGCAGGGCTGTGGGGGGGGTTCAGGTAGGGGCAGTGTCGGGGGGGCAGGGCTGTGGGGGGGTTCAGGTTGGGGCAGTGTCGGGGGCAGGGCTGTGGGGGGGTTCAGGTTGGGGCAGTGTCGGGGCAGGGCTGTGGGGGGGTTCAGGTAGGGGCAGTGTCGGGGGCAGGGCTGTGGGGGGGGTTCAGGTAGGGGCAGTGTCGGGGGGGCAGGGCTGTGGGGGGGTTCAGGTAGGGGCAGTGTCGGGGGCAGGGCTGTGGGGGGGTTTAGGTAGGGGCAGTGTCGGGGGGGCAGGGCTGTGGGGGGGGTTTAGGTAGGGGCAGTGTCGGGGGGGCAGGGCTGTGGGGGGGTTTAGGTAGGGGCAGTGTCGGGGGGGCAGGGCTGTGGGGGGGGTTCAGGTAGGGGCAGTGTCGGGGGGGCAGGGCTGTGGGGGGGGGTTCAGGTAGGGGTAGTGTCGGGGGGGCAGGGCTGTGGGGGGGGTTCAGGTAGGGGCAGTGTCGGGGGGCAGGGCTGTGGGGGGGTTCAGGTAGGGCAGTGTCGGGGGGGCAGGGCTGTGGGGGGGGTTCAGGTAGGGGCAGTGTCGGGGGGGCAGGGCTGTGGGGGGGGGTTCAGGTAGGGGTAGTGTCGGGGCGCGGGGCTGTGGGGGGGTTCAGGTAGGGGCAGTGTCGGGGGGCGGGGCTGTGGGGTTGTTCAGGTTGGGGCAGTGTCGGGGGCAGGACTGTGGGGGGGTTCAGGTTGGGGTAGTGTCGGGGGGGCAGGGCTGTGGGGGGGGTTCAGGTAGGGGCAGTGTCGGGGGGCAGGGCTGTGGGGGGGTTCAGGTAGGGGCAGTGTCGGGGGGGCAGGGCTGTGGGGGGTTTCAGGTAGGGGCAGTGTCGGGGGCAGGGCTGTGGGGGGTTTCAGGTAGGGGCAGTGTCGGGGGGCAGGGCTGTGGGGTGGTTCAGGTAGGGGCAGTGTCGGGGGCAGGGCTGTGGGGTTCAGGTAGGGGCAGTGTCGGGGGCAGGGCTGTGGGGTTGTTCAGGTAGGGGCAGTGTCGGGGGGCAGGGCTGTGGGGTGGTTCAGGTAGGGGCAGTGTCGGGGGGCAGGGCTGTGGGGTTCAGGTAGGGGCAGTGTCGGGGGCAGGGCTGTGGGGTTCAGGTAGGGGCAGTGTCGGGGGGCGGGGCTGTGGGGTTCAGGTAGGGGCAGTGTCGGGGGGCGGGGCTGTGGGGTTCAGGTAGGGGCAGTGTCGGGGGGCAGGGCTGTGGGGTTGTTCAGGTAGGGGCAGTGTCGGGGGGCAGGGCTGTGGGGTTGTTCAGGTAGGGGCAGTGTCGGGGGCAGGGCTGTGGGGTGGTTCAGGTAGGGGCAGTGTCGGGGGGCAGGGCTGTGGGGTTGTTCAGGTAGGGGCAGTGTCGGGGGCAGGGCTGTGGGGTGGTTCAGGTAGGGGCAGTGTCGGGGGGCAGGGCTGTGGGGGGTTCAGGTAGGGGCAGTGTCGGGGGCAGGGCTGTGGGGTTGTTCAGGTTGGGGCAGTGTCGGGGGCAGGGCTCTGGGGGGTTCAGGTAGGGGCAGTGTCGGGGGGGCAGGGCTGTGGGGGGGGTTCAGGTAGGGGCAGTGTCGGGGGGCAGGGCTGTGGGGGGGGTTCAGGTAGGGGCAGTGTCGGGGGGCAGGGCTGTGGGGGGGGTTCAGGTAGGGGCAGTGTCGGGGGGCAGGGCTGTGGGGGGTTCAGGTAGGGGTAGTGGGGGGGGGGAGGGCTGTGGGGTTGTTCAGGTAGGGGCCGTGGGGGGGCTTTGGGGGGTTCAGGTAGGGGTAGTGTCGGGGGGGCAGGGCTCTGGGGGGGTTCAGGTAGGGGCAGTGTCGGGGGGCAGGGCTGTGGGGTTGTTCAGGTAGGGGCCGTGGGGGGGGGGCTCTGGGGGGGGTTCAGGTAGGGGCAGTGTCGGGGGGCAGGGCTGTGGGGTTGTTCAGGTAGGGGCCGTGGGGGGGGGCTTTGGGGGGGTTCAGGTAGGGGTAGTGTCGGGGGGGCAGGGCTGTGGGGGGGGTTCAGGTAGGGGCAGTGTCGGGGGGCAGGGCTGTGGGGTTGTTCAGGTAGGGGCAGTGTCGGGGGGGCAGGGCTCTGGGGGGGTTCAGGTAGGGGCAGTGTCGGGGGGGGCTTTGGGGGGGTTCAGGTAGGGGTAGTGTCGGGGGGGGGCAGGGCTCTGGGGGGGGTTCAGGTAGGGGTAGTGTCGGGGGGCAGGGCTGTGGGGGGGTTCAGGTAGGGGTAGTGGGGGCAGGGCTGTGGGGTTGTTCAGGTAGGGCCGTGGGGGGGCTTTGGGGGGGTTCAGGTAAGGGTAGTGTCGGGGGGGCAGGGCTCTGGGGGGTTCAGGTAGGGGCTGTGGGGGGAGCTGGAGGTTCAGGAACAGGCTGTGGGGGATCAGGTTGGGGCTGTGTCTGGGGGGACAGGGCTGTGTTGGGGGTCAGGGGTCAGTTAGGTGCCATGTTGGGGGGCAGGCCCGTGGGGGGGGCTGTATCTCGGCGTGGGGCGCCCCACTGACCCCGTCCCGCCGCGGCAGGTTCATCCGGGACCGGGTGCAGCGCTGCGGGGACTCCCAGGTGATGGAGCTGAGCCGGGCGGAGCTGGGGGGGCCGGAGCCCCCCCCCTGCGACGAGAACACCAAGCGGCTCAGCGAGTGCCTGCGGCGGATCGGCGACGAACTCGACAGGAACACCGAGCTGCAGAGGTGGGGGGGCCCCGGGGGCCCTACTGCCTCAGGCAGCCCCCAAAGAGCCCCCTCCCCTCCGGGTCTCCCCCGGACTCCTGGGTCCGTCCCTCTGCCCTGGGCCGCCTCAAAGCTCGCCTGCCTGCTCGATCGGGTCCCCGCTGCTTCCGCCCCCCAATCGCCCCTCGACCCTCCCTGGCTCCAGCTGCCCCCTCTTCCGTGCTCACCCTTCTCCAAGTGGGGAAACTGAGGCAGGAGTTTGTCCCCTTTTCAGTCTCCTCACCCTGGCAATGGGGGGGGGAGGTTCCTGTTCCCCCCCCCCCCCTCAGCGTGGCTCTAACCCTCTGTCCCCCGCAGTATGATTGACCGGGTGGGGTCCCACCCCGCCAAGGAGGTCTTCTTCCGGGTGGCCGCCGAGATGTTCTCCGACGGGACCTTCAACTGGGCCGGGTCGTGGCGCTCTTCTACTTCGCCTGCAAACTGGTGCTCAAGGTGGGGCGGCTGGGAGACCCCCCCCCCCTTCAACCCCCCCTACCTACCCCCCCCCCCGGGCCCTTCTGTTCCCCCCTCCCCCAGCTCGGAGACCTCCTGTCCCTGGGCCCCTCTGTTCCCCCTCCCTGTTGCTGAAGCCCCTCGTGCCCCCTTCCTGCTGCTTTCGACCCCGCCCCCTGGCTCACCGGCTGCCCTGACCCTGCGGCCCCCCCTCTCCCCCCAGGCTCTGTGCACCAAGGTCCCGGAGCTGGTGCGCACCATCGTGGGCTGGACGCTGGAGTACCTCCGGGTGCACGTGCTGGCCTGGATCCAGGCCCAGGGCGGATGGGTGAGTCCACCCAGTGTCGCCCCCCCCCCTCCCAGGCTGCATGCAAATGAGGCCCCATTCTAATTTGCATAGCTAGCGAAGCTGCCTGACTTGTGCCCGCGCGTGGGTTACTCTGTGGTTCGATTCACCAAACCGGGAACGAAACCGCTTCTGAGGCCCACAGGCCAGCCCCGCCCCTCAGCTCCCGTCCCGGGCTGATGGAGCGAGGGGTGACGGAGCACCGAACTCACCCTCTCTCAGGGTCTCCCAGTCCCAAGGCCTCGGACGCTTCCCCCCAGGTCAGCCTGTGGCTCCCGGACCCTCCACTCCCTCCCACCCCACCACCACTAGGCCCCACTCCCTTCCCAGAGCCGGGTGGAGAACCCAGGAGTCCTGGCTCCCAGCACCCCTTCCCCGCTCTAACCGCTAGGCCCCACTCCCCTCCCAGAGCCGGGCAGAGAACCCAGGAGCCCTGGCTCCCAGCACCCCTTCCCCTCTCTAACCGCTAGGCCCCACTCCCCTCCCAGAGCCGGGCAGAGAACCCAGGAGTCCTGGCTCCCAGCACTCCTTCCCCGCTCTAACCGCTAGGCCCCACTCCCCTCCCAGAGCCGGGCGGAGAACCCAGGAGTCCTGGCTCCCAGCACTCCTTCTCCGCTCTAACCGCTAGGCACCACTCCCCTCCCAGGGCTGGGCAGAGAACCCAGGAGTCCTGGCTCCCAGCACTCCTTCCCCGCTATAACCGCTAGGCCCCACTCCCCTCCCAGAGCCGGGCAGAGAACCCAGGAGTCCTGGCTCCCAGCACCCCTTCCCCGCTCTAACCGCTAGGCACCACTCCCCTCCCAGAGCCGGGCAGAGAACCCAGGAGTCCTGGCTCCCAGCACTCCTTCCCCGCTCTAACCGCTAGGCCCCACTCCCCTCCCAGGGCCGGGCAGAGAACCCAGGAGCCCTGGCTCCCAGCACCCCTTCCCCGCTCTAACCACTAGGCCCCACTCCCTCCCAGAGCCGGGCAGAGAACCCAGGAGCCCTGGCTCCCAGCACCCTTCCCCGCTCTAACCACTAGGCCCCACTCCCCTCCCAGAGCTGGGCGGAGAACCCAGGAATCCTGGCTCCCAGCCCAGTTCCAAATACACCGGACTCTGCTGCCTCCCAGTGATCCCCAAACCCATTGGGTGGCGCTGCCCCCACCCAGAGCCAGCCGCATCTCAGCCTCCTTCGCGGGATGGTTCATGGTGCCCTTTGCTCCCCTCCCCCAGGACAACCTCCTCTCCTACTTCGGCACGCCCACCTGGCAGACCATCACCATCTTCGCCGCCGGCGTCCTCACCGCCTCCCTCACCATCTGGAAGATGTCGTAGGGGGGGGTCCCACCGGACTGCGCTGGGCTGCCCGGGGGCCGGCTCCCCTCGCCCAGCCTCGCTCCCTCCCCGATTCCCGGTGCCTTGTGCCGGCTCGGAGCAGACCTCTCGCGCCGTGACTCGCCGGCCCGGATCGGGGCCGCTCCGTGGGGCAGGACGTCCTCCGGCCTCGGGGCAGACGCTGGGGAGGCCGCGAGCCCCACCCGGGGGGGGGTGGGGGCGTTTAACGCCCCACCCGGGGGGAGCCCTGGATGGAGCTCTCGGGGGCTGGGGCGGGTTCCAGGGGTGACCTCGGGCTGGGGTCTCGGGGGCTGGTGCCGGGCGGGGGGGGGGGGTCTTGGGCCGGGGTCTCGGGGGCTGGGGCGGGTTCCAGGGGTGACCTCGGGCCGGGGTCTCGGGGCCTGGTGCTGGGGGGGGGGTCCTCGGGCCAGGGTCTCTGGGGCTGATGCCGGGGGGGGGGGCGGGGTCTCAGGCCAGGGTCTCGGGGGCTGGTGCCGGGGGGGCGGGGTCTCGGGCTGGGGGCTGGCACTGGTTTCCCTCCCCCACCCCTATTGTGCGTGGAGCTGAGTCGGGCAGACTCAGGCCTGGCTGCCCGGGACTCTGTTTCCTTCCCTGAAATACCCATCAGCCCCCCCCCCTTCTGCTCCCACCTGCCTCCCAGCACCTCTCTGGTGCTCCCACCTGCCCCCCCTCAGCCTGGCATAGCCCCCCCCCATGAGGGAGCCTCTGTCCTCGTGCCCCCCTGGCATAAACCCCAGCACGGCCTTGGCCCCCCCCCCTCAACACCCTGCTGGGGGCTGCTGCCCCCCCCCCGCAGGGGACTCCTTGTACAGAGCACTCATAACAGTACTGTAGTGGGGGAGGGGACTGGCCCCATCGTCCCCCCCCCCCCATTATCCCCTTCCCCCCCTCCGGCTTCCAGGGGGAGGCAGGGGGGACAGGTCCCCCCACCCCCCTCTGCCTTGTACTGTAAGTAACAGCGCTGTCTGTAAAGCGGTGTCTTCTCAGGTATGGGGGGGCCGACCCCCTTCCCTAGCCGCTGTGCCCCCCCTTCACTCCACGGGTAATCTGGGGGGGGGGGCAGCAGGCGGCTCCCTGATTTGCCCTGATTGTCCCTTGGGGCAGCTGCCAGGAACTCGCATGTGCAGGGGCCTCTTTGCACATCTGGGCACAGCTGGAGCTTCTCCCCCCCACCCCTGCCCCCCAGGCTGGGATCTGCATCTGGCCCTTTGAAGCGGGGGGGGGGGGGTGGTCCCTGGGGGGCTGGGACAGACACATGTGCCTGATGGTGGGGGGTGAAGGCAGGGAGTGTGTGATGTCATGCGGGGGGAGGCCAATAGGGATGGGAGGGTGATGTGATGTATTTGGGGGTATGATGTCATGTGGGGTGGGGCTAATAGGAGGGAACTGATGTCATGGATTTGGGGTTGGGCATATGATGTCATCGATGGGCGGGGCTAATAGGAAGGGACTGATGATGTAATTAATTTGGGGAAACATACATTTGACCTCATTCCGTGTTCTGTCCCCCTGTGTACCTCCCCCGCTGGGCCCCCCCCCACGCTGCCCCCCAATGCACTGACTTTCTGCCCAGAGGTGTCCCGTGCCCACATACTGTGCCTGGGGTGTCCCCCACCCCGGCTCGGGGCTGCGCCCCCTGGATCAGAATGGGGGGGTCAGGTGGGGGGGAGGGGGCTGTAGCAGGCGGAGATACCCCTCCCCCCCATGGGGGCCTCTGGACTCTGATTATTTTATATCTTTTGTATTTCTGCTCAGTGATCGTCCCCGTCCTCGTCCCCCCCCATCATCACACACCCTCGTGTCCCCCATCCTCGCTCCCCCATCCTCATCACACACCCCTCGTGTACCCCCGTTCTCATCACACACCCCTCGTGTACCCCCGTCCTCGTCCCCCCATCCTCATCACACACCCCTCGTGTCCCCATCCTCGTTCCCCCCATCATCACACACCCCTCGTGTCCCCCCGTCCTCGTTCCTCCCCATCCTCATCACACACCCCTCGTGTACCCCCCGTCCTCATCACACACTCCTCGTTCCCCCCCAGCCTCATCACACACCCCTCGTGTCCCCCCGTCCTTGTTCCCCCCCATCACACACCCCTCGTGTCCCCCCCGTCCTCGTTCCCCCCCCATCATCACAAACCCCTCGTGTCCCCCTGTCCTCGTTCCCCCCCATCTTCATCACACACCCCTCGTGTCCCCCCTATCCTCGTCCCCCCCCATCATCACACACCCCTTGTGTCCCCCCCGTCCTCGTTCCCCCCCATCATCACACACCCCTCGTGTCCCCCCCACGTCCTCGTTCCCCCCCAGTCCTCATCACACACCCCTCGTGTCCCCCCTGTCCTCGTTCCCCCCCCATCATCACACACCCCTCGTGTCCCCCCCGTCCTCATCACACACCCCTCGTGTCCCCCCGTCCTCGTTCCCCCCCCATCATCACACACCCCTCGTGTACCCCCCTGTCCTCGTCCCCCCCCCGGTCCTCATCACACACCCCTCGTCCCCCCCCAGCCCTATCTCGCCCCCAACCTCTGTATTTAAGATTCTTCCTTTGTAATTTTTTCTACCGTGGCTGTTTTGATGGGGGGGGGGGGTTGTGTGTAAAATAAATCAAACGCGGTGGACAGAACTGGTTGGGTCTTATGTGGGGGCGGGGCAAACAGGACAGGTGCTGCGAGCTTCCCCTAGCAGTGCCCCCAGGTGGTGGAGTGGAGGGGGGGCTGGGCCAGATCCTCCCACCCTGGCTCTTCCCAGCCCCGCAGACCCCCCTGCCCTGGGTCACACGCAGGGGCCCATCAACCGTGGCATCCAGTGGGTGGGGCAGGGGTGGGCCGGGGCAAGTTCCCCACCCGAGGGCTGGAGGTGGCTTCTCGCTCCCTGGGCGAGCAGGTGGCAGGTAGTTCCCTAGGGGCTGGCTCATAGCTGGAGCCCGGCCCCACGGTGGGGGGGATGGGGGAGCCGAGAGCAAAGAAAGGGTTAAACAACCCCCCCCCCAGCTACTGCCTTACACTAGTGCCAGTCGGTCCCGCCCGGATCAGGCCCCCTCCCCGCGCCGGGAGAGAACCCAGGAGTCCGGGCTCCCAGCACTCTAGTTAAACTTCCACCTGCCTTGATTGCAGCCTGTTTCACGAGGGTGATGCACGATTCGCACGCGCGATTCACCACTGTCCTCATTGTGTGGAGTCGGGTGGGATCCCGCCACGGAGACACGACTAATTCGCACGCGCGATTCACCACTGCCCTCATTGTGTGGAGCCGGGTGGGATCCCGCCACGGAGACGCGACTAATTCGCACGCGCGATTCACCACTGCCCTCATTGTGTGGAGCCGGGTGGGATCCCGCCACGGAGACGCGACTAATTCGCACGCGCGATTCACCACTGTCCTCATTGTGTGGAGCCGGGTGGGATCCCGCCACGGAGACGCGACTAATTCGCACGCGCGATTCACCACTGCCCTCATTGTGTGGAGCCGGGTGGGATCCCGCCACGGAGACGCGACTAATTCGCACGCGCGATTCACCACTGCCCTCATTGTGTGGAGCCGGGTGGGATCCCGCCATGGAGACGCGACTAATTCGCACGCGCGATTCACCACTGCCCTCATTGTGTGGAGCCGGGTGGGATCCCGCCCCGGAGACGCGACTAATTCGCACGCGCGATTCACCACTGTCCTCATTGTGTGGAGCCGGGTGGGATCCCGCCACGGAGACACGACTAATTCGCACGCGCGATTCACCACTGTCCTCATTGTGTGGAGCCGGGTGGGATCCCGCCACGGAGACACGACTAATTCGCACGCGCGATTCACCACTGCCCTCATTGTGTGGAGCCGGGTGGGATCCCGCCACGGAGACACGACTAATTCGCACGCGCGATTCACCACTGCCCTCATTGTGTGGAGCCGGGTGGGATCCCGCCCCGGAGACACGACTAATTCGCACGCGCGATTCACCACTGTCCTCATTGTGTGGAGCCGGGTGGGATCCCGCCACGGAGACGCGACTAATTCGCACGCGCGATTCACGACTGTCCTCATTGTGTGGAGCCGGGTGGGATCCCGCCACGGAGACGCGACTAATTCGCACGCGCGATTCACCACTGTCCTCATTGTGTGGAGCCGGGTGGGATCCCGCCACGGAGACACGACTAATTCGCACGCGCGATTCACCACTGTCCTCATTGTGTGGAGCCGGGTGGGATCCCGCCACGGAGACGCGACTAATTCGCACGCGCGATTCACCACTGCCCTCATTGTGTGGAACCGGGTGGGATCCCGCCACGGAGACGC
Source organism: Sternotherus odoratus (assembly GCA_032164245.1). Classification (NCBI taxonomy): domain Eukaryota; kingdom Metazoa; phylum Chordata; order Testudines; family Kinosternidae; genus Sternotherus; species Sternotherus odoratus. The sequence continues at coordinate 1,939,952 of JAVMKO010000043.1, read as the reverse complement.
GACTAATTCGCACGCGCGATTCACCACTGCCCTCATTGTGTGGAGCCGGGTGGGATCCCGCCACGGAGACGCGACTAATTCGCACGCGCGATTCACCACTGTCCTCATTGTGTGGAGCCGGGTGGGATCCCGCCACGGAGACGCGACTAATTCGGTTCCCCTGAGCTGGGAGCGGTTTAATGGGGAGGAGGAACCGGCTTGTGCGGACAGGGCGGGGCCTAGATCTCCCCAGGGGAAGAGCCCCGTCCTCTGGTCACCAACCCGGCCTAACCTGGGACACCCCAAATTGGGTTCGTTGGTTCCTGGGCCCAGCCTGGTTTCCCCGGCCTGGTGTGAACAGGGCCGTGGATTCCAGTGTCACTTCACTTCACTTCCCGGAGCGGGGCCCACTCGAACACACCCGGGGGAGTCGTGCCTGGGAGCACGAGGACACGTTCACCACTGCACCGTGCACACGGTTCGCACGGGCGCCCTTCGCGCCGCCCCGGCTGCTGGCCGGACTGGTGACGGCCCCGGCCCCCGTGTCTCACGCGCCGCCGGGGCCTGGCCGGGCTGTCCCGGGTCCACATCCAACCCCCATGCAGGGCCTGGTGAAAAACGAATCCGTGGACGGGACGCCAGAAACACGGGACTTCGGCCCTGTGGTCCCGTCCCCCCAGGGCAGCCTGTCACCTGCCCCTAAATCCCCCTCCTGGAACAAGCGAGAGAACCCAGGAGTCCGGGCTCCCAGCCCCTCCTGCTCTAACCACTAAACCCCGCTCCCCTGGCAGAGCTGGGCAGAGAGAGAACCCAGGAGTCCGGGCTCCCAGCCCCTCCTGCTCTAACCACTAAACCCCGCTCCCCTGGCAGAGCTGGGCAGAGAACCCAGGAGTCCTGGCTCTGGGCCCAGGGCAGGACACGTGTCACCGGGCGGATTCCGCCCCGCGGTCGGGGCAGCAGCGCGATGGAGACGCACCAGGCCGGGGGGGCCGCCGCCGCCGGCAGCTCCTGGCCCGGCCCGCCCCCTCCCCCGCCGGTAGGACCCCCCCCCCCCCGTGTCAACTTTCACTTTCGATTCACACCGGAAGTCCGAAAATTGGGGAGGGGCTGGGAGCTCGGACTCCTGGGTTCTCCCCCCGGTTCTGGGGAGGGAGTAGGGTCTACTGGGGAGAGTGGGGGAGGGGCTGGGAGCTCGGACGCCTGGGTTCTCCCCCCGGTTCTGGGGAGGGAGTAGGGTCTACTGGGGAGAGTGGGGGAGGGGCTGGGAGCTCGGACGCCTGGGTTCTCCCCCTGGTTCTGGGGAGGGAGTAGGGTCTACTGGGGAGAGTGGGGGAGGGGCTGAGAGCCCGGACGCCTGGGTTCTCCCCCCGGTTCTGGGGAGGGAGTAGGGTCTACTGGGGGAGAGTGGGGGAGGGGCTGAGAGCCCGGACGCCTGGGTTCTCCCCCCGGTTCTGGGGAGGGAGTAGGGTCTACTGGGGAGAGTGGGGGAGGGGCTGAGAGCCCGGACGCCTGGGTTCTCCCCCCGGTTCTGGGGAGGGAGTAGGGTCTACTGGGGAGAGTGGGGGAGGGGCTGAGAGCCCGGACGCCTGGGTTCTCCCCCCGGTTCTGGGGAGGGAGTAGGGTCTACTGGGGAGAGTGGGGGAGGGGCTGAGAGCCAGGACGCCTGGGTTCTCCCCCCGGTTCTGGGGAGGGAGTAGGGTCTACTGGGGAGAGTGGGGGGAGGGGCTGAGAGCCCGGACGCCTGGGTTCTATGCAGGGAGTCCCCTGAATTTTCTCTCCTTTGAGGTGCCGAGAGCCTCTCCTGCATCCAGCGCATCGGGGCGTCCCTGCTCCGGGGGTAAGTGGGGGACGCCCCCCGGAACCGGGGTCCCTGGAGCTCCGCCCCCTTCCCTTCCGAGCCCCCCACCCCCACCCCGGCCACTACAGTCCCCTGAGACACTCTCACCTGCACCCCCAAATCCTCACCCCAACAGCGCCCCCCCCGCTGGAATGTGTCACCTGCACCCCACCTTCCCCCCAGTGCTCCCCAGATTCCATCCCCTGAGCCCCTCCCCCACAACAGGCCCCTCCCCTCCCCCCAGCCCCGTTACCCCCCCCCCCCCTTTATGTTCCAGGTTCATCGTGTCCCTGTTCCCGCAGCAGGGCCCCGGGGCCCCCCCCGGCCGCCCGGTCACCATGGAGGAGCTGGGGGGCCAGGACACCCCCGATGGGCCCCGGGTCACCTCCCTGCGCGAGACGCTGCACAGGATATGGGGGAGCATGAGCCAGAACCCCGAGATCGACAGGTGAGACCCCGACCTGCAGAACCCCCACGGCATCCCTCACTCCCCATCCGCAGCCCCCCCGGCACCCCACACCCCGACCTGCAGACCTCCCGGCACCCCACACCCCGACCTGCAGACCTCCCGGCACCCCACACCCCGACCCACAGCCTCCCCCCCCGGCACCCCACACCCCGACCCCACAGCCTCCCCCCCCCGGCATCCCTCACCCCGACCTGCAGACCTCCCGGCACCCCACACCCCGACCCACAGCCCCCCCCCCCCGGCACCCCACACCCCGACCTGCAAACCTCCCGGCACCCCACACCCCGACCCACAGCCCCCCCCCGGCACCCCACACCCCGACCCACAGCCCCCCCGGCACCCCACACCCCGACCTGCAGACCTCCCGGCACCCCACACCCCGACCCACAGCCCCCCCGGCACCCCACACCCCGACCCACAGCCCCCCCGGCACCCCACACCCCGACCCACAGCCCCCCCCGGGATCCCTCACTCCCCACCCGCAGCCCCCCTTGAACCCCACACCCCGACCCACAGCCCCCCCCGGCATCCCTCACTCCCCCATCCGCAGCCCCCCCGGCACCCCACACCCCGACCCACAGCCCCCCCCGGCATCCCTCACTCCCCATCCGCAGCACCCCCGGCACCCCACACCCCGACCCACAGCCCCCCCGGCACCCCACACCCCGACCTGCAGACCTCCCGGCACCCCACACCCCGACCCACAGCCCCCCCGGCACCCCACACCCCGACCCACAGCCCCCCCCGGCATCCCTCACTCCCCACCCGCAGCCCCCCCCGGAACCCCACACCCCGACCCACAGCCCCCCCCGGCATCCCTCACTCCCCATCCGCAGCCCCCCCGGCACCCCACACCCCGACCCACAGCCCCCCCCGGCATCCCTCACTCCCCACCCGCAGCCCCCCTGGAACCCCACACCCCGACCCACAGCCCCCCCCGGCATCCCTCACTCGCCATCCGCAGCCCCCCCGGCACCCCACACCCCGACCCACAGCCCCCCCCCGGCATCCCTCACTCCCCATCCGCAGCCCCCCCGGCACCCCACACCCCGACCCACAGCCCCCCCGGCACCCCACACCCCGACCTGCAGACCTCCCGGCACCCCACACCCCGACCCACAGCCCCCCGGCACCCCACACCCCGACCTGCAGACCTCCCGGCACCCCACACCCCGACCCACAGCCCCCCCCCGGCACCCCACACCCCGACCTGCAGACCTCCCGGCACCCCACACCCCCGACCCACAGCCCCCCCCCGGCACCCCACAACCCGACCCACAGCCCCCCCGGCACCCACACCCCGACCTGCAGACCTCCCGGCACCCCACACCCCGACCCACAGCCTCCCCCCCCCGGCACCCCACACCCCAACCCACAGCCTCCCCCCCCGGCATCCCTCACCCCGACCCACAGCCCCCTCGACACCCCACACACCCCGACCCACAGCCCCCCCCGGCATCCCTCACTCCCCACCCGCAGCCCCCCCCGGCACCCCACACCCCGACCTGCAGACCTCCCGGCACCCCACACCCCGACCCACAGCCTCCCCCCCCGGCACCCCACACCCCAACCCACAGCCTCCCCCCCCGCATCCCTCACCCCGACCCACAGCCCCCTCGACACCCCACACCCCGACCTGCAGACCTCCCGGCACCCCACACCCCGACCCACAGCCCCCCCCGGCACCCCACACCCCGACCTGCAGACCTCCCGGCACCCCACACCCCGACCCACAGCCCCCCCGGCACCCCACACCCCGACCTGCAGACCTCCCGGCACCCCACACCCCGACCCACAGCCCCCCCGGCACCCCACACCCCGACCCGCAGACCTCCCGGCACCCCACACCCCCGACCCACAGCCCCCCCGGCACCCCACACCCCAACCTGCAGACCTCCCGGCACCCCACACCCCGACCCACAGCCCCCCCCCGGCACCCCACACCCCGACCCACAGCCCCCCCGGCACCCCACACCCCTGACCTGCAGACCTCCCGGCACCCCACATCCCGACCCACAGCCCCCCCCGGCATCCCTCACTCCCCACCCGCAGCCCCCCCGGCACCCCACCCCACCCGCAGCCCCCCCCAGGACCCCACACCCCGACCCACAGCCCCCCCGGCACCCCACACCCCGACCCACAGCCCCCCCCGGCATCCCTCACCCCGACCTGCAGACCTCCCGGCACCCCACACCCCGACCCGCAGCTCCCCCCGGCACCCCCACACCCCGACCCACAGCCCCCTTGACACCCCACACCCCGACCCACAGCCTCCCCCCCCGGCATCCCTCACCCCGACCCACAGCCTCCCCCCCCTCGACACCCCACACCCTGACCCACAGCCCCCCCCCGGCATCCCTCACTCCCCACCTGCAGCCCCCCCGGCATCCCACCCCACCCGCAGCCCCCCCCAGCACCCCACACCCCGACCCACAGCCCCCCCCGGCACCCCACACCCTCACCCGCAGCCCCCACCCTGGTGTCTCTCACCCACAGCCCCCCCGGCACCCCAACCTGCAGCCCACCCAGTGCCCATCGCTCCTGACCCACAGCCCCCCCCCCGGCGCCCCTCACTCCCCACCCACCCCACCCGCTTCCCCCCCCAGCGCCCCTCCCCCCCGACCTGCAGCGCCCCTCCCCCCGGCGCCCCTCACTCCCCACCCGCCCCACCCGCTGCCCCCCCCAGCGCCCCTCCCCCCGGCACCCCTCACTCCCCACCCACCCCACCCGCTTCCCCCCCCAGCGCCTCCCCCCCGACCTGCAGCGCCCCTCCCCCCGGCGCCCCTCACTCCCGACCCGCAGCCCCTCGCTGATGCCCCCTCCCCCCCCGCAGCCTGGTGCAGTGCATGGCGGGGCGGCCCCCCCTGCCCGCGCTGGCGGCCGTCTCGGAGAACGTCTTCAAGGACGGCGTCAACTGGGGCAGAGTCGTGGTTTTCTTCTACTTCACCTACAGGGTCATCGCCCAGGTAAGGGGGGGCGGGGCTGTGCCCGGACTCCTGGGTTCTCTCCCCATCTCTGGGAGGGGAGCGGGGTCTAGTGGTTAGAGCAGGGGGTCTGGGAGCCAGGACTCCTGGGTTCTCTCCCCATCTCTGGGAGGGGAGCGGGGTCTAGTGGTTAGAGCAGGGGGTCTGGGATCCAGGACTCCTGGGTTCTCTCCTCAGCTCTGGGAGGGGAGCGGGGTCTAGTGGTTAGAGCAGAGGAGGCTGGGAGCCAGGACTCCTGGGTTCTCTCCCCAGGGGGGGGGGGGAGATCCTAGCTGCCCACTCACCCCTCCCCCCACAATGTCTCCCGCAGGCTCTGAGTGGGTCGGACTCTCTCCGGTCCCTGGTCGACTGGGCCCTGAACTTCCTCTGGGAGCGAATCACCCCCTGGATCCACCGTCAGGGGGGCTGGGTGAGCGCGGAGACCCCTCCCCCCATCCTCCCTGGGACCCCTCCCCCACCCCAGAGATTCCCGCCCATTCTGGGACCCCCTTCCTCCCCCCATAGCCCACTGCCCCCCGGCACTCCTCCCCCCATCTTCCCCCCTCCTTTGCTCCCCCCTCATAGGGTGCTGGGGGGGGGTCTCTGGGTGGGGGAGGGTCGTATACGTCTGCCACTAACCTCCCCCCTCCGTTTGGCAGGACTCCATCTTCAGCTACTTCACCCCCCTCCAGCTAGGGGGGGCACAGCGCCCCCCCCCCGCCCACCTGGGACAGAGCAGCTGGGACAGAGCAGCACCCCCCCCACACACCAGAGACCCCAGTGGATGGATGTGGGGGGGGGGATTATCCAATGCCCCAGCTTTGCAGAAGCGAAGCCGGGGTGGGGGAGGACACGTGAGCACCCCCACCCCAAAATAAAACTCACAAACGAAATGAACAAATGAGCAGGCTGCCAATGAATCCTCGTTAACTGGAGCGTGGGGGGGGGGGGTGTCCCGCTGCCGGAGATTTGCACGGGGGGGGGGGAAGCGATCCCGCCTTTTTCCGCTCCCCTCGCACGGGGGCCGTCGCACGGGGGCCGTCGCACGGGGGCCGTCGTGCGAGCGGCTGGGCGGGGCCGGGCAACGCGCCCGGGTCAAATCCTCTTTTTGTTACCCCCCTGCCCTCGGACACCGTCCCCAGACCACGCCCCCCTCCCCACTGATGTGGGGAGCAGGGCCGGGGCAGGCCCCCTCCCTCGCCGGCAGAGCTGTGGGGGGGCAGGACGGGGCTGTGGGTCGGGAGTGAGGGGCCCCGGCAGAATTGGGGGGGGGCTGCTTTTCCAGCCTGCCCCATGGAGATAATAGTCTGTTTCCTTGGTGACTGACTTGCCCATGTGCCCCAATGACCCCCCCCCATTTACCACCCACCCGGGGATGAGTCACCCCTGTGACCCCCCCCAACTTCCTAATGACCCAAATCCCACAGCCTGCCCCCGCCCCCTTCCAAAACCCCGCCCCTTCCCCAAGGCCCCGCCCTAACCCTGGCTCCCCATCCCCCACTGCCCCCTCCACCCTCAGCCCCATCTATCCCCCCAGAGGCTAGAGCCGGGCTCTGCCCCCCCCCCTGCACTGCCCCCCATGGGCTTCCACCAGACCCCCACCTTGGGGGTGTGGGCTCAGGTGTGGGGAGATTTGGTGGGGGGCGGGTCTCTGGCTGCAGTGCCACAGCTGCACCCCCCCCCCAACCGGGTCTCACCAGTCCCAGCCGGCTGGGGGGGCAGGCTGGGAGGGGGAGGGAGGGTGAGATCTGGGGGGAGGGCAGCTGCCAGGAGTTGGGGGGGAGGGAGCTCCAAGCTTGATCTCTCCCCCAGATCTGCCCCCCCATCCTGCTACCCCCCCCAAGCCCCTAATGCCCCCGGTCCCCCCAGGTACCCCCCATCCCTCTGAGCCGCCCCACCTCGGTGAGCCCCTGGGCTCCCCCCTCCCGGGACCCCCTTGGGAACTGACCCCAGGTTACCCCCTGTGGCGAAGTGGGAGTACTGTGTGTGTGTGCCTCGGTTTCCCCTACGCATTTCTTAAGGAGGAGGCAAGGAGGCGACGCCCCCCCCTCTCCAGGTGAGCAGCCCTGATGCTGTGATCTGACCCCAGGTGGGGGAGGGACGTCAGGGAAAGGGACAAAGGAGAGCAGGGAGGGGCTGGGGGGGGGCAGAGGAGCCATCTCGCTCTCTGGCCCCAAGATGGATCCAGCTGAGGCTCCGCTCGCTCGCTGCATGGTCTGTGTTGGACCAGATGGAAGTCATCGAATAAACCTGTTTTACTGGCTGGCTGAGAGTCACGTCTGACTGTGGATTTGGGGTGCAGAACCCATGGCTCCCCCAGGACCCCGCCCAGGCGGGCTTGCTGGGGGAAGCACACGGAGGGGCAGAAGGTGCTGAATGCTCCGAGGTCAGACCCAGGAAGGTGGAAGTGGGGACCCCTGAAGCTCCTGGCCTGGGACACAGGCTGTGTACGGAGAAGGGGCCCTTCCCCCGGAGTCCGGTCTGGCTTCCTAGGGAGCGGTTCCAGACCATCGCCCGGGCGCTCCGGGACAAAGATGTCCCTGACTATGTGTGTGCCTCAGTTTCCCCACACTGCACAGACCCAGGACCCCCTTGGGAACTGCCCCCAGGTACCCCCCCCTAGGGTGTCAGCCCAGGGGACCCCCTGAATCCCCTTCCCCCGCTCTCCTGTCTCCTTGCCAAGACCGTCACCCTCAACTCCCCCACCCCGATCTCCATGCCGGGGCTACCCCCCACCCCAGGAGCCGGATTCCCCCCCCCCCCCCCCGCGGCTGAGCCCCACAGGTGGGGCTGGGGGACACGCTCGGCCCCTCGGTGTGGGGCTGTTTGCTGGCTTCGGACGTCAGCCCCCGCAGTGGCCAGGAGTCCCACAGGCTCAGCCCGTGTTTACAATTCACCCCGGGGGTAGGGGGGGGAGGGTTTGACGTCTGCCTTCACTCCCCCTGCGCAGGGTCTCCCGGGGGGGGCGGCTGCCTGGTTACTCGGAGGGGGAGGGGAGAAGGTTTTTCACGCCTGGGGCTCGTGACTGAGCAGCTAACGCCCATGGGTGCCCCGGGCAGGAGCTGGGTGTGAGCAGCTGGAGGACAAAGGGCGGGGAGGGGCCGGTTGCTCCGTGTGGGGCTGCTGGGGGGGGTCTGGGGGAATCTGGCGCTAAGCCCAGCCGGCCTTGCCTCTAATTTCTGTGCCCAGTCCCCCCAACAAGCCCCCTCCCGCTGGGGAGTCACTCCTGAGCCCAGAGCTGGGGGGGCCTGGCTCCCTCGGGGGGGGGTCCTTCCTGCCCCTGGGGCCCTTCCCGGGGTACTCGCTGTGGGGGGCTCCCCGTCTGACCTGGGGGAGGGGTGCAGGCTCCAAGGGGGAGTCACCCAGTGAGAGTGACCCCCATGGGGCTGCAGGGACACCCCCCCCCCGGGGCTAAAGATCTGCTATGGGGTGGGAGACGTCTGACAGTCCTTTCTCCGGGTGGGGGGCGGGTGGGGACGGGCCTGGTGCCCCACAGCAGCCGGTTGTCTCTCCCCCCCCCCCCCGCCCCGAGAGCGGGAGAAAGTTTTCTCTTTGAAGTTAAACCCGCCGTTAACCCGCAAAACAGAGAATTGGGGGGTCTAGACCCGACTCTCCTCCCAGTGAGAGAACCCAGGCGTCCGGGCCCCCACCTTCACCCAGGTCTAGCCACTGGACCCGACTCCCCTCCCAGTGAGAGAACCCAGGCGTCCGGGCTCCCACCTTCACCCAGTTCTAGCCACTAGACCCGACTCCCCTCCCAGTGAGAGAACCCAGGCGTCCGGGCCCCCACCTTCACCCAGGTCTAGCCACTGGACCCGACTCCCCTCCTAGTGAGAGAACCCAGGCGTCCGGGCCCCCAGCCCCCGCCCTGCTCTGACCCACTTGACCTTCCAGTTTCTCCATTTCCCCATTTCCTCACCGGTCACGCGCCCCGACCCCGTGAGAGCCGAACTCAGCAGAAACCACCCGCCCCACGGCCGCCAGCTGACCCCCACCGTGTCCCTCCGTGGGGCCAGCGCCTCCCAGCACCCCCTCTGCCCCACGGCCGCCACCCGACCCCCCACCGTGTCCCTCCGTGGGGCCAGCCCCTCCCAGCGCCCCCTCTGCCCCACGGCCGCCACCCGACCCCCCCACTGTGTCCCTCCGTGGGGCCAGCGCCTCCCAGCCCCACGGCCGCCACCTGACCCCCCACCGTGTCCCTCTGTGGGGCCAGCCCCTCCCAGCACCCCCCCTGCCCCACGGCCGCCACCCGACCCCCGCACCGTGTCCCTCCGTGGGGCCAGCCCCTCCCAGCACCCCCTCTGCCCCACGGCCGCCAGCCGACCCCCCACCGTGTCCCTCTGTGGGGTCAGCGCCTCCCAGCCCCACGGCCGCCAGCCAACCCCCCACCATGTCCCTCCGTGGGGTCAGCGCCTCCCAGCGCCCCCTCTGCTCCACGGCCGCCACCTGACCCCCCCCACCGTGTCCCTCCGTGGGGTCAGCGCCTCCCAGCGCCCCCTCTGCCCCACGGCGCCAGCCGACCCCCCACTGTGTCCCTCTGTGGGGCCAGCCCCTCCCAGTGCCCCCTCTGCCCCACGGCGCCAGCAGACCCCCCACCGTGTCCCTCTGTGGGGCCAGCGCCCCACGGCCGCCACCTGACCCCCCATGGGCCCAGCCACTTGCAGCACCCCCCTCCCGCCCCCAGCCCCAGCCGGCCCCTTTACGACGCTCCCCACCCCGAACCCGCTGACCCCCAGCCTGTCCCCCAGCCCTAGCTCATAAACCTCCCCCCTCCCGTGACGGTCCAGGGAACCGGCTCCGACCGGATCACTGCTGAGCCCCGAAAACAGAAACCCAGAGAACAGGCCGGGGGAGGGGAGGAGCCAGGACTCCTGGGTTCTCTCCCTGGCTCTGGGAGGGGTGAGGGGTCTTGTGGTTAGACTGGGGGGGGACTGGAGCCAGGACTCCTGGGTTCTCTCCCAGCTCTAGGGGCTGGTGGATTGGGGGGGGGGGGCGCTGGAGCCAGGACTCCTGGGTTCTCTCCCAGCTGGGGGGGGGGGGGCTGGAGCCAGGACTCCTGGGTTCTCTCCAGCTCTAGGGGCTGGTGGTTTGGAGTGGGGGGGGCGCTGGAGCCAGGACTCCTGGGTTCTCTCCCTTTCTGCTGAGGGATATTTGGTGCATCACGTGCGCTCAGCGGGGGGGTGGTGGTGGTGGTGGCTAGTGAAGGGAACAGCCCAAGGTCTGGGGGGGGGGCAATTGCTGAGTCACGGTGACTTCACGCGGGGGGGGGGGGCGATGGGGAGGGTTTGTGATGAGTCGGGGGGGGGGGGCGTCCGCTTTGGGCGGGGCCGCGTCTCCATCAGCCTCCCAGAGCCGGGGAGGGAACCCAGGAGTCCTGGCTCACCCCGCCCTCACCACCAGATCCCCCTCCCCTCCCGGCGCTGAGGAGAGAACCCAGGCGTCCGGCCCCTCTCTCCCCCCCCCCTGTGTGGGGGCGGGCCCATGGCTGCTCGCGGGGGGGGGGGGGCGGGAAGAGCCGCGGTGGGGCGGGTATAAAGGGACCCGCCAGCGCCCCGGACCCCCCAGGCTCTTGCTTCAACAGTGTTTGAACGGAGCCTCCGCACCCCGAGAGCCCCCCGGCACCCCCGGGCACCCCCCGACCCTCCGCCACCATGAGCGCCCAGATCCGCCAGAACTACGACCCCGAGAGCGAAGCCGGCACCAACCGCCTGGTGAACCAGCTGCTGCGAGCCAGCTACAGCTACACGTCCCTGGTGAGAGAACCCAGGAGTCCCGGCTCCCACCCAGCCCCCGCCTGCGACCACTAGACCCCACAGCCCGGAGAGAACCCAGGAGTCCCGGCTCCCACCCAGCCCCGCCTGCGACCACTAGACCCACAGCCGGGAGAGAACCCAGGAGTCCCGGCTCCCACCCAGCCCCCGCCTGCGACCACTAGACCCCACAGCCCGGGAGAGAACCCAGGAGTCCCGGCTCCCACCCAGCCCCCGCCTGCGACCACTAGACCCCACAGCCCGGGAGAGAACCCAGGAGTCCCGGCTCCCACCCAGCCCCCGCCTGCGACCACTAGACCCCACAGCCAGGGAGAGAACCCAGGAGTCCCGGCTCCCACCCAGCCCCCGCCTGCGACCACTAGACCCCACAGCCAGGGAGAGAACCCAGGAGTCCCGGCTCCCACCCAACCCCCGCCTGCGACCACTAGACCCCACAGCCAGGGAGAGAACCCAGGAGTCCTGGCTCCCTGACCCCCCGCTCCAACGCACCAGACCGGGGAGTGAACCCAGGAGTCCCGGCTGCCACCCAACCCCCGCCTGCAACCACTAGACCCCATAGCCAGGGAGAGAACCCAGGAGTCCGGCTCCCGGAGCCCCCACCCTGCTCTAACCCACTAGACCCCACTCTCCTGCCATTGCTCGGGAGAACCCAGGAGTCCTGGCTTGCAGACCCCCGCTGCTCTAACCCACCAGAGCCGGAGAGAGAACCCAGGAGTCCGGGCTCCAGCCTCCGCCCTTCCCACCTGCCTCTCCCCGGTGCAGGGACGTTTGCCCCACCCATGGCACGGACCCCCCCCCCCCCCCGCTCCCTGCCCCTCCCCCCCCAGCCCCACCCTCTGTTGTTTACCAGGCTCTAGGCAGAGTCCAGCCTCCATGGTCCCGCCCCCCCCCCCCGTTAATCATTAACCCCCAGGGTGGGGCATCTCCTGGGGGCAGATCTCGGGGGGGGCAGATCTCTGGCTTCACAGCCCCCCCCCAGCGCTGGGGGTGGCTCGCTCCCATCCGTGGATCGGGGGGGGGCTGGGGGACCCCACACCGGGGGCTCACTGATCCCCCCCCCCCCGCAGGGTTTTTCTTCGACCGGGACGATGTGGCCCTGGCCCATTTCTCCGAGTTCTTCCGGCACCTGGCGGGCGAGAAGCGGGACCAGGCCGAGCGGCTGATGGGCTTCCAGACCCGCCGGGGGGGCCGCCTGCTGCTGCAGGCCGTCCAGGTGAGCGGGGGGGGGGGCACATCCTGCTGCAGGCCGTCCAGGTGAGCGGGGGGGGGGGGGCACATCCTGCTGCAGGCCGTCCAGGTGAGCGGGGGGGGGGTTACAGGGGGGCACATCCTGCTGCAGGCCGTCCAGGTGAGCGGGGGGGGGGGGCACATCCTGCTGCAGGCCGTCCAGGTGAGCGGGGGGGGGGGGTTACAGGGGGGCACATCCTGCTGCAGGCCGTCCAGGTGAGCGGGGGGGGGTTACAGGGGGGCACATCCTGCTGCAGGCCGTCCAGGTGAGCGGGGGGGGGGCACATCCTGCTGCAGGCCATCCAGGTGAGCGGGGGGGGGGGCACATCCTGCTGCAGGCCGTCCAGGTGAGCGGGGGGGGGGTTACAGGGGGGCACATCCTGCTGCAGGCCGTCCAGGTGAGCGGGGGGGGGGTTACAGGGGGCACATCCTGCTGCAGGCCGTCCAGGTGAGCGGGGGGGGGGGCACATCCTGCTGCAGGCCGTCCAGGTGAGCGGGGGGGGGGCACATCCTGCTGCAGGCCATCCAGGTGAGCGGGGGGGGGGGGGGCACATCCTGCTGCAGGCCGTCCAGGTGAGCGGGGGGGGGTTTATGGGGGGGCACATCCTGCTGCAGGCCGTCCAGGTGAGCGGGGGGGGGGCACATCCTGCTGCAGGCCGTCCAGGTGAGCGGGGGGGGGCACATCCTGCTGCAGGCCGTCCAGGTGAGCGGGGGGGGGTTACAGGGGGGCACATCCTGCTGCAGGCCGTCCAGGTGAGCGGGGGGGGGCACATCCTGCTGCAGGCCGTCCAGGTGAGCGGGGGGGGGGTTATGGGGGGGGTGGGGGGCACATCCCGCTGTGACTCAGTGGGACTGTTCTTAATGTTCTCTCTGGCTACGGGGCGTGTGCCTCAGTTTCCCCCCTGGCCCCGGGCGAGAGCCGGGCGGGGCTCTGGGGACCCTCCTCTCTGTGAGCCACTGTCCGGGGTGAAGCATCCAGCATCCCCTGCCCCTCCCCCAGCGAGTGGGGGGGGGGGGCGGTTAGTTGCCAGGAGACAGGCAGCCTCACACTGGTCCTTTGCTCTGCAACAATTAACCCTTGTCCCACCACAGAGATCCTTTAGAACAGCTCTGGGGAAACCGAGGCACACAGCCAGGATCCCGAGGGAACATGGTCACACAGGCCGTCCAGACAAGCTGGGGTGTGTGTGTGTGTGTGGGGGATGCTGAGGATCCCTGGGAAGGGTTGGGGGGACCCTCTCCACCCCCAGGCATGGCCCTAACCCCTCTCTCCCCTCCCCCCCCCCAGAAACCGGAGCAGGACGAGTGGGGGAACGGGGCGGCCGCCATGGACTTCGCTCTGAAGTTGGAGAAAACTGTCAACCAGGCCCTGCTCGACCTGCACAAGGTGGCCACGCGCCACACGGACCCACACGTGAGTGACCCACCCCGTGAGAACCCAGGAGTCCGGACCCTCCCCTCCCCCCCCCCTTCCCGTCCCAGAGCTGGGAGAGAACCCAGGAGTCCTGGCTCACCCCGCCCCCTCCCAACCACGAGACCCTTGCCCCCCCCCACCCCATCCCAGAGCTGGCGAGTGAACCCAGGAGTCCTGTGGGGGGAAGACTCAGGGACCCCCCCCATCTCTAACTCTTCCCCCCCCCCCCCCCAGATGTGCGATTTCCTGGAGACCCACTACCTGGACGAGGAGGTGAAGCTGCTGAAGAAGCTGGGCGACCACCTGACCAACCTGCGCCGCGTGGGGGCGGGCGAGGGGGGGCTGGGCGAGTATCTCTTCGACCGGCTCACCCTGCACGACCACAGCTGAGCCCCCCGCGGCCTGCGCGCCGGCCCTTAAATCCCCCGCCTGGCCGGAGCGCCCCCCCCCCCGCCTGCTCATCACGGGTGACGGAATCTCACCCCCCCCACATCTGCTCATGATCACAGGGTGACACCCCCCCCCCACTTACCCTGGGGTGACCGAACCCCCCCCCCCCAGCTCTGTAACTGGCATTGAATAAAAGCTTGGCATTAGCACTCTGGCCATGTGTGGTGTCTGCCTGGGGATGGGGACCCAGGAGTCCTGGCTCCCAGCCCCACCCCCCTGCTCCAACCCTGGACCCCCCCACCCCTTCCCTCACGCAGCCCATCACAGAACCCAGGAGTCCTGGCTCCCCATGAGTCCTGGCTCCCCATCCCCCCCCCCCACTCTAACCCCGGCCCAGGGCAGTATGTCTGCTCCCCTCATCACTCCCTGCTCCCCTGGTTCATGGGGGGGGGGCCCATGGCATTAACCCCAAGGGGGGGCCAGCGACTGGCCTGGCCCCATGGAGGGGGTGGAACCCTGGGGGGTCCCTGCCTCTGCTCCCCCTACCTTGGAAGGGAGAAGGGGGCAGCCCGGGGCTTGTCTGGGAGGGACTGAAGCCCCCATTGCAACGCCCCCCCCCCCCCAAAGGACTGATCCCCAGGCTGAATCCCACGGGCAGGGGGATGTCAGGAAAGGCTAGAATTCCCCCCCCCCCAGAGGGGCCGCATCTCCACCCAGGGGGGGTCCCCAGATACCCAGCCCCCTGCCCCCCCCAGAGGGGCCGCATCTCCACCGGGCGAGGGGTCCCCAGATACCCAGCCCCCTGCCCCCCCCCAGAGGGGCCGCATCTCCACCGGGCGAGGGGTCCCCCAGATACCCAGCCCCCTGCCCCCCCCAGAGGGGCCGCATCTCCACCGGGCGAGGGGTCCCCAGATACCCAACCCCCTGCCCCCCCAGAGGGGCCGCATCTCCAGCGGGGAGGGGTCCCCAGATACCCAGCCCCCTGCCCCCTCCAGAGGGGCCGCATCTCCACCCAGGGGGGGTCCCCAGATACCCAGCCCCCTGCCCCCTCCAGAGGGGCCGCATCTCCACCGGACGAGGGGTCCCCAGATACCCTGCCCCCCCCGAGGGGCTACGTCCCAGCATGGGGTTCCCTGTATAAACAGCCCCCCCCCCGCACCCTCTCTGGGGTGGGATCTCCACCCTGGGGGGGGGTCCCCAGATACCCAACCCCCTGCCCCCCCCCCCCGAGGGGCTACGTCCCAGCATGGGGTTCCCTGTATAAACAGCCCCCCCGCACCCTCTCTGGGGTGGGATCTCCACCCTGGGGGGGGTCCCCAGATACCCAGCCACCTGCCCCCCCCCAGAGGGTCTACATCCCAGCATGGGGGGGGTCCATGTATAAACAGCCCCCCCCGCACCCCCTCTGGAGTGGGATCTCCACCCGGGGGGGGTCCCCAGATACCCAGCCCCCCTGCCCCCCCCAGAGGGGCTACATCCCAGCATGGGGGGGTCCATGTATAAACAGCCCCCCCGCACCCCCTCTGGGGTGGGATCTCCACCCGGGGGGGGGGGTCCCCAGATACCCAGCCCCCCCTGCCCCCCCCAGAGGGGGCACATCACCCGGGCGAGGGGTCTCCCTCTAACCAGCCCTCCTGCCCCCCCTGAGGGGCCATATCTCAGCAGTGGACAAAGGGTCCCCAACTCCCCACCCCCCCAGAGGCTACACGCCAGCACCACACGGGGTCCCCACCTACCCCACCCCCCATGGGCCACAGCCCTGTGCCAGGTGAGGGAGGGGTCCCCATATAATCAGCTCCCCCCCCTCCCCCAACCGGGGTTCCACAGCCCAGCAGCGGGAAAGGGATCCCCACATCCCCCCCCCCCCCCCCCCCCAGACACAGACGCCAGGCGTCAGGACGCGGCGCTGACCTGACATTTATTCCTAGGCCCGGCTCGGCCCCGGGGACATTTCCAACAGCCATAAATAAAAACACCAGCCCAAGTGCGGGGGGGGGGGGGGGGGGGGTCACCCCCCCAGGCCCCGTGGGACCAGTGGGTGCAGCCCCGGCCCGGGGGGGGGACAGAAAGCAGGGGAGGGGGGGCAGCCAAGGGCTTTGAAACATGATTTTCCTTGTGTTGGGGTTGCTGGGGAGCTGCTGGGGGAGGGGAGCCCTGTCTAGACCCTCCCAGAGGTGGCTGCATCTCCACCGCGGGTCCAGCTGTGACCCCCCCCCAGCAGCTGGCCCCAGCCGGGAGCAGGGTTCTAGATCTCAAGCCGCTGGGTTCTCGAGGGGTCTACGCCTGGAGGCCTGGATCGGGGACATGACCAGGCCCCACCGCCTGCAGGAGGCTGGAGTCTTCCTGCAGCCCCGTCGCCGGGCCCCAGCACGCCATGTTCTAGAGCAGCCCCCTCCGCGGGAGCGCGGAATGATCTAGAACCCGGCGCCCGAATCCCCGGCCTCCGCGTCCCTCCAGCTCAGCCACGCGGGTGTCTAGCGACTTCAGCCTGCGGAGCTGCCACTCCTAGAACCCTCTAGAACCCGCCCCGGCAGCCTCTTTCCATCCCGGACACGATGCTCCAGAATGATCTGGACCCCCCCCCCCATTTCCTCGGGGACGCTCACCAGAGCACAGGCGCGCGGAGAAGGCCGGGCCGCCCCGGACACGCTGTTCTAGACTGATCTAGGCGCAGCTGCGCCGAGTCAGGAACCGACCCATCTCCCTTCGTACCCCGCGCCCGCCCGTACCCCCCCTTCCCAGAACACCCAACACCGTGCAACGGCTCTTGACCAGGCAATGTTCTAGACTGATCTAGACCCCGACCACAGCGCCACGGGGCCCCAATCCGTCATTGAGGGATCCAGAACGGCTCAGACCTCGCCACATTCGGGAGCCGGGTCCCATTCTAGACGCCCCCTCCTCCTAAAAGGCTCCAGAACCCCCCTATCTTCACTCCAGAGCGATCCAATCAAAAGCCGGCAGCGGGCCCCCTTCCAGAACCCCCGACATCACCCCATGCTTCGTTCCATACCCCTGTACGGGTTCCCTACGTCCCCGAGGGGCCGCCCCATTCTAGACCCCCACTTGAAACACAGAGTTCTAGAACAACCTAGAGCCCCCAAGGGCTGCCCTGCATCCCGGAGGGAGCAGCTAGAATGATCCAGACCAACGCTACACCGTGGAGCCCGGCGCTGTTCCAGACCAGGCCCCTCCCTAGACCCCACCGGACCTCGCTTCCTACCCCAACCATTCGTTGCCCCCCGTCTCTCCCACCCTATCCAGAGCGCTGCAGCCACAGAGGTTGTTCAGGGGCAGGCCAGAGCCTGTAGCACACAGGATCCTAGAGCACCTCGGAGACCAGACTCTAGCACGCTCACGCCACTGATCTAGAACACAGGAACCCCCCATCCCTTTGGGGGAACCAGAGGAAGAGCCCGATGCAGAGGACACGGGGCAGGAGGGGGATGTTCATTTCACGTGGGGGGGGTCACCCCTGGTTTTTAATGTTCTAGAACCTAGCACCGCCCATCTAGAACTTAGCAACACCCCACCCCCAAAGGGGAGGGGGGGTTCTAGAGGGGAAGCCAGAAGCAGAGGGTGGGGGCGGGAGGGGGATGTTCATCGCGCGGGGAGCCCCCCCCCGGTGTTGAACGATCTAGAACCTAGCGCCGGCGCTCTAGAACCCGGCAGAAGTGGGAGGGGGGGTTCTAGAGGGGAAACCAGACGCAGAGGGTGGGGGCAGGAGGGGGATGTTCATCGCGCGGGGAGCCCCCCCCCCCGGTGTTGAACGATCTAGAACCTAGCGCCGGCGCTCTAGAACCCGGCAGAAGTGGGAGGGGGGGTTCTAGAGGGGAAACCAGACGCAGAGGGTGGGGGCAGGAGGGGGATGTTCACCGCGCGGGGAGCCCCCCCCCGGTGTTGAACGATCTAGAACCTAGCGCCGGCGCTCTAGAACCCGGCAGAAGTGGGAGGGGGGGTTCTAGAGGGGAAACCAGACGCAGAGGGTGGGGGCGGGAGGGGGATGTTCATCGCGCGGGAGCCCCCCCCCGGTGTTGAACGATCTAGAACCTAGCGCCGGCGCTCTAGAACCCGGCAGAAGTGGGAGGGGGGGTTCTAGAGGGGAAACCAGACGCAGGGCACGGGGACAGCAAGGAGTTACTCCTGACCGTTGTGCCGGGGGGGCACCAGTCTAGCCCCCCCTAGTTCCTCTCCTCGTTGATGGAGCTGGTGGGGCTGCTGAGGTCGCTGGGGCTGGAGGGCATGGTGGGGTGGAGGCGTTGGAGGCGTTGGAGGAGGTGCTGGCCTCGCTGCAGGGCTTCCGGGGCGGCTTGCGCCACTCGGGGACGGGGCCCGTCATGGCCGGGGGCTTGATGTTGCGCCGATCCTTCTCCGCCTCCTCCTCCTCGTCGTAGCGCTCGTCGTCCTCCTCCGTCTCGCTGTGGTGGGGGCTGGAGTGGCGGGAGATGGAGGGCGAAGGGGGCACGGAGGCCGGGCGGGGGTAGCGGAATCCCTGGGCCTGCGCGGAGAGAGAGAGAGAGACGGGGCCGGTCGTGACAGGGCCGGGGGGGCGCAGACCCCCCCCCCCCCGCCCGGCGCGAGGACACGGCCCATGGGGAGGGGGCGGGTGGTTCAAGGCTGCAGCTTCGGGGGCCGGGTCAGACCCCGGGTCTGGGCTGCAGCGGGGGCCGGGGACGCAGGACCCCTCGGGGCGGGGGGGCAGGCACAGGGGCCGGGGACGCAGGACCCCTCGGGGCGGGGGCAGGCACAGGGGCCGGGGACGCAGGACCCCTCGGGGCGGGGGGCAGGCACAGGGGCCGGGGACGCAGGACCCCTCGGGGCGGGGGGCAGGCACAGGGGCCGGGGCCGCAGGACCCCTCGGGGCGGGGGGCAGGCACAGGGGCCGGGGACGCAGGACCCCTCGGGGCGGGGGGGCAGACACAGGGGCCGGGGACGCAGGACCCCTCGGGGCGGGGGGCAGGCACAGGGGCCGGGGACGCAGGACCCCTCGGGGCGGGGGGCAGGCACAGGAGCCGGGGACGCAGGACCCCTCGGGGCGGGGGGCAGGCACAGGAGCCGGGGACACAGGACCCCTCGGTGGGGGGCGGGGGGTGGGTATGCAGGGCTCCTGGGGGGGCGGGGGTTCTGGAGGGGGTGTCTGAGGATACGGGGCCCCTCAGGGGGGGGGGTGTCTCGCACTCACCTCGGTCTCCTCCGGCGGCTCGTAGGTGAAGTTGTCGGGAAAGGCTTTGGCGAGCGCCATGTGCCGGGCAGACATGTAATACTGGGGGGGGGGGGAGAAGATAAAGGGTGGTTCTGGGGGGGGAGCTAGGACCTGCCCTGCCCCCTTCCACCCTCCCCACAGCTCCCCTCCGCCCCCCCCCCCCGTGTCAGCCTCCGACAGCAGTGGGTTCTCCCCGAGAGGTCGGTTCCCATGGGTGCGGGGGGGAGGGGAGCGCCCCAACCCCAGAGCCCTTCTCCCCCCTCCCCCGCCCTGGCACAGGCATTTCCCAGAATCCTCTGGGTTCGGCACTGGGTGACCCCACCAGGTCGGGTCCCATTGCTGAATTGGGCCCCCCCCACCGCCTCCTCCCCAACCACTGCCCCATAGCCGCCAGGCCCCACATCCCCTAGTCTCTGTGGTCCCCCCCCCGCTTCCATGCCCCCCCAGCCCCGCCCCCATACCCCCCCCCCAGCACCGTGCTCCGTCTCACCCAGCCCTGCCCCCACCCCGGTCCCCCGCCCCCACTCACCCGGCCCAGGTACTTCCAGTCCAGCAGGTCGGAGAGGCGCTCGGTCCGGTTGCGCTGGATGATGCGCTGGCGCCGGCTCTGCTGGCAGAAGCTGTACAGGAAGGACGTCAGCTGGGTGCACGAGTCGTCCAGCGCCCGGAACCGCCGGTCCAGGATGTAGATCCCTGGGGGGGGGGGGGGGGGGAGTTAGAACCAGGAGCTCCCTGCCCTAACCACTAGACCCCACTCCCCTCCCAGAGCTGGGGCAGAACCGCAATCCCGAAGGTAGGGTTGAAAAAAACCGAACTAGGTTTATGGGGGAACGTATGGCAACTATAGAAAATAAAGACAAGATCTAACAAGCAGATCAAGGAGAAGGTGACAAAGCTTTTCAGAAATCAGGGAATTGTAGAACATGGATAAGGGAAGCTAAAGAACACAAGGCAACCTCCATGACTAGCAGAGTTAAAGGCAATAAGCAGGGTTGGTTTGTTTTGTGGTGTATTAGGAACAAAATAAATCCTAACAGTGGAATGGGTCCACTACTAGATGGAACGATAGAATGGTGAATAATAACGCAGAAAAAGCAGAAGTGTTCCGGAAATATTTGTGTTCTGTATTTGGGAAAAAGCCAGACGACGTGATGCAGCAGGATCTCGGGAGGAGGTTAAACAGAAGCAACTCAAGCTAGACATTTTAAAACCAGCACGTCCTAAAAACTTGCATCCAAGAGTTTCAAAAGACCTGGCCGAGGAGCTCATTGGCGCATTGATCTTCAAGAACTCTTGAAACCACGGAGAAGTTCCAACAGATTGGAAGAAAGCTCAGCTGTGACCGGGATAATTACAGGCCTGTCAATCTCACATTGACCGTAGGCCGAGGGGTCGGCGATGTGGGCGGGCCGTGGGGCGGGGACTCACCGTAGGCCGAGGGGTCGGCGATGTGGGGCGGGGACTCACCGTAGGCCGAGGGGTCGGCGATGTGGGGCGGGCCGTGGGGCGGGGACTCACCGTAGGCCGAGGGGTCGGCGATGTGGGGCGGGCCGTGGGGCGGGGACTCACCGTAGGCCGAGGGGTCGGCGATGTGGGGCGGGCCGTGGGGCAGGGACTCACCGTAGGCCGAGGGGTCTGCTATGTGCTCTTCCATGAAGCAGCCGAAGCCGGAGAGGTTGGTGGAGACACTGGGGATCCCCATGACGGTGCATTCGGCTGGCGGGGGAGGGAGAGGGAGGGTCAGTCCGGGGGGTGGGGGACAGTGGGGTGCATACGCCCCTCCCCCGCCCGCGTAGCCCCCTCCAGACCCACGTGCCAAGCCACGGAGCGCGGTGGCCCACGGACACCCACCAGCCTGGGTGCAGGGGGGTGGGGGCGGAGGCCGGGTGCACAGGGCCCCTCGCCCGGCCCTGGGACACGGCTCCTCTGGGACCCCATCCCGGCTTCCAGACCGCCCCCCCCCCCTGCATCTAACCACTAGACCCCACTCCCCTCCCAGAGCCCGGGAGAGAACCCAGGAGTCCTGCCCCCCCCCCCCCCGGCTCTAAGCACTAGACCCCACTCCCCTCCCAGAGCCGGGGAGAGAACCCAGGAGTCCTGCCCCCCCCCCCCCCGCATCCAACCACTAGACCCCACTCCCCTCCCAGAGCCGGAGAGAGAACCCAGGAGTCCTGCCTCCCAGCCCCCCCCGCTCTAACCACTAGACCCCACTCCCCTCCCCGAGCCAGGGACAGAACCCAGGAGTCCTGGCCGCCAGTCCTCCCCCCCCAGTGCCTTGCCTGGCGTGTAGCCCCACGGCTCGTAGTAGGAGGGGAAGACCCCCAGGTGGCAGCCTCGCACGAACTCCTCGTAGTCCACGGGCAGCAGGGGGCTGGTGGAGGACAGGAACTCGGGGTGGAAGATGACCTGGGGGGGGACGGGGGTGAGTCACCCCTGGCCAGACGCCCCCCCGCCCCCCCGTGGGGCCGCCCCCCGGCTCACCTTGACGCGGTCGGCGCTGCTGTTGAAGAGCCCGAGGCGGCGGATGGTGTTGAGAACGGGGTCCGTGGAGTCGTCCAGCATGTTGTGGGTGCAGACGGGGGGGAAGGAGTGACGCTAGGACGGACGGACGGACACCTGTCAGCCTGGGGGGGGACCCAGGCGTCCGGGCACCCAGCCCCCACAGCACGATTCCAGCACACCCCACTCCCCGGTCAGAGCAGGGGAGAGAACCCAGGAGTCCTGGCTCCCCTCACCCCCACCACCAAACCCCACCCCCGTCCCAGAGCAGGGGAGAGAACCCAGGAGCCCTGGCTCCCCTCACCCCCAAACCCCACAGCAGGGGAGAGAACCCAGGAGTCCTGGCTCCCCTCACCCCCCACCACCAAACCCCACCCCCGTCCCAGAGCAGGGGAGAGAACCCAGGAGTCCTGGCTCCCCTCACCCCCACCACCAAACCCCACTCCGTCCCAGAGCAGGGGAGAGAACCCAGGAGTCCTGGCTCCCCTCACCCCCAAACCCCACAGCAGGGGAGAGAACCCAGGAGTCCTGGCTCCCCTCACCCCCAAACCCCACAGCAGGGGAGAGAACCCAGGAGTCCTGGCTCCCCTCACCCCCAAACCCCACAGCAGGGGAGAGAACCCAGGAGTCCTGGCTCCCCTCACCCCCACCACCAAACCCACTCCCATCCCAGAGCAGGGGAGAGAACCCAGGAGTCCTGGCTCCCAGCCCACTCTAACCACTAGACCCCACCCTCCTCGCCCCAGGGGAGAACCCAGGCGTCCGGGTACCTGGGTGGCGAATATGGCTCTCTTCATCATGGTGAAATCCTCCTTGTCCAGCATCTTGTTCATGTCGGGGAGGTTTCCGCTGGGGGAGGGGGAAGAATGTTGGGGGGGGGGCAGGACTGGATGCCCCCAACTCCCCGCCCCACAAAGGGCCCCTCGCAGCCCAGAGCCCCCTGCCCCGTACATCCCGCCTGCCCCCCCCGCTACAGCCCCCCCGCCACAGCAACCCCCCCCAGCCCCCCCCGCCACAGCAACCCCCCCCAGCCCCCCCCCGCCACAGCAACCCCCCCCAGCCCCCCCCCGCCACAGCAACCCCCCCCCAGCCCCCCCCCGCCACAGCAACCCCCCCCCAGCCCCCCCCCGCCACAGCAACCCCCCCCAGTCCCCCCGCCACAGCAACCCCCCCCCAGTCCCCCCCGCCACAGCAACCCCCCCCAGTCCCCCCCGCCACAGCAACCCCCCCAGTCCCCCCGCCACAGCAACCCCCCCCCAGTCCCCCCGCCACAGCAACCCCCCCCCAGTCCCCCTCCCTGCCACAGCAACCCCCCGGGCCCCTGAACTCGGGGCGGGGGGGGGGGGGGGACACTTACACAGTAGCGACTCGTACAACTTCTTCCCAAACTTCTCCTTCACCGCATTGGCCGTGTCCCTGCACAGACAGAGAGATACTGGGGGCCCGGACGCCTGGGTTCTCTCCCAGCTCTAGGAGGGGAGTGGGTCTAGTAGTTAGATCAAGGGGGTTGGGAGGCAGGACTCCTGGGTTCTCTCCCCGGCTCTGGGTGGGGGAGGGGCTCTGCTGCTTATGGTAGGGGGGAGCCCGGACGCCTGGGTCCCTGGGGAGGGGATTACCAGAGCTGCTTGCGCACGGGCCTGCCCCTTGAGGGTCTCCACGTTGAAGTTGTTGGTCCGAGCCGGCATGATGAAAAAGGTCACCACGGTGACGGGGCTGCCGTTCACCTGGGGACCGGGGGGGGGGGTCAGAGAGGATGGGGGGGGGTCCAGCCCCCCAGGACCACTCCCCAGCAGGGATGGGAGCTCTTGGAACAGCTCAAGAGACTCAGCCCCACCGCTCCCTGCCCAGCGAGGACCCCCCCCCACGGACCCCTTCTCCCCCCCCCACCGCTCCCTGCCAGCGAGGACCCCCCATGGGTCCCTTCTCCCCCCCCACCGCTCCCTGCCCAGTGAGGACCCCCCCATAGGTCCCTTCTCCCCCCCCACCGCTCCCTGCCCAGTGAGGACCCCCCCCACGGACCCTTCTCCCCCCCCCCACTGCTCCCTGCCCAGCGAGGACCCCCCCCATGGGTCCCTTCTCCCCCCCCCACCGCTCCCTGCCCAGCGAGGACCCCCCCCCCCAGGACCCCTTCTCCCCCCCCCCACTGCTCCCTGCCCAGTGAGGACCCCCCATGGGTCCCTTCTCCCCCCCCCACTCCCTGCCCAGTGAGGACCCACCCCCACGGACCCCTTCTCCCCCCCCCACTGCTCCCTGCCCAGTGAGGACCCCCCCATGGGTCCCTTCTCCCCCCCCCACTCCCTGCCCAGTGAGGACCCACCCCCACGGACCCCTTCTCCCCCCCCACTGCTCCCTGCCCAGTGAGGACCCCCCCAATGGGTCCCTTCTCCCCCCCCCACTCCCTGCCCAGTGAGGACCCCCCCACACGGACCCCTTCCCCCCCACTCCTGCCCAGTGAGGACCCCCCCCACGGACCCCTTCTCCCCCCCCCCACTGCTCCCTGCCCAGCGAGGACCCCCCCATGGGTCCCTTCTCCCCCCCCCACTCCCTGCCCAGCAAGGACCCCCCCCCCACGGACCCCTTCTCCCCCCCCCACCGCTCCCTGCCCAGCGAGGACCCCCCCATGGGTCCCTTCTCCCCCCCCCCCACTGCTCCCTGCCCAGTGAGGACCCCCCCATGGGTCCCTTCTCCCCCCCCACCGCTCCCTGCCCAGTGAGGACCCCCCCCCACGGACCCCTTCTCCCCCCCCCACCGCTCCCTGCCCAGCGAGGACCCCCCCATGGGTCCCTTCTCCCCCCCCCACTGCTCCCTGCCCAGTGAGGACCCCCCATGGGTCCCTTCTCCCCCCCCCACTGCTCCCTGCCCAGTGAGGACCCCCCCCACGGACCGCTTCTCCCCCCCACCGCTCCCTGCCCAGCGAGGACCCCCCCCCCTCCGCCCACGGGCCCCATCTCCCCCCCCACCGCCCTCGGCCGACAGGCCCTTGTCCGACGGCTTCTCAGACCCCACCCGAGATGGCAGGCGGGGGGGGGGCCTCTCAACCCCCGGAGCGTGGGGAGGTGGGACAGGGGACCCCACGGCACAGGCAGCGCCCCACCCCCCAAGGGGCAGGGGCCCCGTTACCCGGAGCAGGTAGTTGAGCCGGGCCAGCGCCTCCAGGAAGATGTCGGCCCCCTTGTTGGAGAATTCGTAGCGCCCGGCGATGAAGAAGAACAGGGTCTTGTCCAGGTTAAAATCCAGGTTCCTGAGGCAGAGAAACCCCTGAAAGTCCAGCCCCCCCGCCCCCCCCCACAGCCAGCCGCACCCCAGCGCCGGGGGAGGGGTCCCCGGATACCCCATCCCCCCGCCCCCCCCAGAGCCAGCCGCACCCCAGCGCCGGGGGAGGGGTCCCCGGATACCCCATCCCCCCGCCCCACCCCCGAGCCAGCCGCGTCCCAGCGCCGGGTGAGGGGTCCCCGGATACCCCATCCCCCCGCCCCACCCCCGAGCCAGCCGCATCCCAGCGCCCGGTGAGGGGTCCCCGGATACCACATCCCCCCGCCCCCCCCCCGGAGCCAGCCGCACCCCAGCGCCGGAGGAGGGGTCCCCGGATACCCCATCCCCTAGCCCTGGGGGGAAGGAGGGGATATCCGACCCCACGTGCCCCCTTAGTCCTCCACAGCCCCACAAGCGGGGAGTCGAGACAGAGGGTGCAGTTTTACAAGCCGCCACGAGGGGGCGCTGAGGGGAATCCCAGCAGGAAAGGAGCAGGGTCCAGTGACAGAGCAGAGGGGGCTGGGAGCCAGGACTCCTGGGTTCTCTCCCCAGCTCTGGGAGGGGCGTGGTGTCCAGTGGGTTTGGGGTGGGTGGGGGGAGGCTGGGAGCCAGGACTCCCGGGTCTTATCCCATAGTTCTGGGAGGGGAGTGGGGTGCAGTGGTCGGAGCAGGGGGGCTGGGAGCCAGGACTCCTGGGTTCTCCCCTGGGGGACCGAGCCGGCTGGGGCGCCCCAGAGGCCTGGGGGGGGGGGTGTGTCAGGGACTCACCCATAGAAATGCCCCCGGACGAACTCCTGGATCCGGGCCTTGCTCTGGGCGTGGAGGTTCTGGAACTCGTGCATGGCGGAGAATTTCTTGACATTCAGGCCGTTGGGGGTCACCAGATCTGGGGGGGGGGGGGGCGGGAAAGGGGCCACCGGAGAGGAGACACGGGGGGCAGCCGTTAGTGGGAAACAACCGGGCCCGGGATGGCCCCTTCATCCCCACGCTGTTCTATGCGGCTGTTCCACAGCCCCCGCGCTCCACCCCAGAAGGGATGAATCCCAGCGCCGGACGAGGGGTCCCTGCAAACCCAGCCCCCCCGCGCCCCACCCCAGAGGGGCCCCCAGCCCCTCACCGGGTTTTCTCTTGAGCAGGTGCTCGGCCTCCACGGCGGTGATCTGGGAGACGGTGGTGAAGACGTGGGTGCAGTGCACCGCGGCCCGCTCCATGCAGTAACGGTGATAGATCTGCCGGTCCCCGGCCTCCTTGTCCACGTTAAACTGGGGGGTTGGCCGGGGGCGGGGGGAGAAATGACAAAATGGCAACGTGCCGGAGTAGGGCAGAACATGGGGGGGGGGGGAGCCCGGACTCCTGGGTTCTCTCCCCACCTCAGCAAGGGGAGTGGGGTCTAGTGGTTAGATTGGGGGTGCTGGGAATCAGGACTCCGGGGTTCTCCCCCCTGGTTCTGGGAGGGGACTGGGGTCTAGTGGTTAGTGCAGAGGGGGCCGTGAGCCAGGATTCCTGGGTTCGCTCCCCGGCTCTGGGAGGGGAGCGGGGTCTAGTGGTTAGAGTAGGGGGGGCAGGATCCAGGACTCCTGGGTTCTCTCCCCGGCTCTGGGAGGGGAGCGGGGTCTAGTGGTTAGAGCCGGGGGGCGGGATCAGGACTCCGGGGTTCTCTCCCCGGCTCTGGGAGAGGAGCGGGGTCTAGTGGTTAGAGCCGGGGGGCGGGATCAGGACTCCGGGGTTCTCTCCCCGCTCTGGGAGGGGAGCGGGGTCTAGTGGTTAGAGCCGGGGGGGCGGGAGCCAGGACTCCGGGGTTCTCTCCCCGGTTCTGGGAGGGGAGCGGGTCTAGTGGTTAGAGCCAGGGGGCGGGATCAGGACTCCTGGGTTCTCTCCCCGGCTCTGAGGGGAGCGGGGTCTAGTGGTTAGAGCCGGGGGGCGGGATCAGGACTCCGGGGTCCACTCACGGCCTGCAGGTTGTTGTAGAAGTCGACGCTGCCCGCGCACAGGTAGCGCCCCAGCAGCGTGGCGTGCGTGGTGAAGATCGTGGCCACCGGCAGCTTGCGGGTCCGGCAGAGGATCAGCCCGACGCCCGCCAGCCACTCGTGGAAATGGCCGATGACAAACGGCTTCTCCTCGCACTGGGCCACGAACTGGGGCAGAGAGAGCCGGGTCAGGACGCCTGGGTTCCCTCAGCACCACACCGGGCGGGAGGGGGCTAGTAGGTCAGAGGGGGTCTGGGAGCCAGGACGCCTGGGTTCTCTCCCTGGCTCGGAGGGCAGGGTGATGCTGGGAGCCAGGACGCCTGGGTTCTCTCCCTGGCTCTGGGGGTAGGGGCGGCTGGTACGAGCCAGGATGCCTGGGTTCTCTCCCTGGATCAGGGGGCTGCTGGGAGCCAGGACGCCTGGGTTCTCTCCCTGGCTCGGAGGGCAGGGTGATGCTGGGAGCCAGGACGCCTGGGTTCTCTCCCTGGCTCTGGGGGTAGGGGCGGCTGGTACGAGCTAGGACGCCTGGGTTCTCTCCCTGGCTCAGGGGGCTGCTGGGAGCCAGGACAATGTAGAACTGAGAAATGAAATTGTTTGTTTCCATATTGTAACTCAGACTCCATTTTTTTTTACTCCTGTCTTAAACTCCATTTTAAAATGCTCACTCCACTTTGTCTGCAAAACCCTGATGTAACCTAATTAGTTTAGATATGTGAATGAGATAGACGTGGAGAAATCAACCTCCAGCCCGTCCTGAAGAAACAGTGTGAACACCAACCCCTGAAGAACAAAGCTAAAGGAGTCAAGAAAAAGAACAAAAGTCCAAATTGAAGCAACATCAAAGCCAGGTCGGAGGCTGAAAGTGACGGATAATCAATCAACAGATCCCAGAGGCAGCATGACACAGCAAGACCTACATCTAAATTCAAACTGAACCCCTATAAAAAGGCTGGGGGAGCCAGCAGACTTTGGGTAACGTTCTGCTGCCAACACCAAGGGGTATCGGTGCGTCCCCGATAGAGACCCAACCCCTCCTTGTGCCCGGC